>JALBCR010000660.1:0-264205 GCA_030710515.1 Abscondita cerata
TTACACTCATGAAATTTAAAACTTGGACACCACAATTTCTGTAAACAAAAGTTTGCACATTGTGAAGCGGGCTTAAGGGTATCATTTACAATTCTAACAGCAGGTAGTCTCAGCAGGGGTTATCTTATAGAAGGACTGTAGAATGAATCATTACACTAAGCACGTTTTAGAAAATAGGTAATTTACGTTGCTTACTTAATTTTTTCTTTAAAGAATATATTTGAAGGTATCGCTAATTAAACACCATAGCTCGATTAATTATCGAATCAAAATTTTGTTTAGGAAATGTTTACAAAATAAAATTAGAAATAATTTTGATTTAAAAACGTCTACAAGCAATAACTTTTAAATTAAATCAAAAACTAAACATGGTTATTTGGGTTGACTGATTATTACTTATTTTTAAATAAATCTAACCTACTAATTATTGTAAGTTATTAAAAAATCATTAAACTCTCTATTCATAATATTTAGTCCTTACAAAATGTATATTTTATGACGTTTCATTTTTTCTGTAGTTAATATAAAAGTGAAAATAAAAACTAAGGCAATTCTTATTGTCAACGTATATATTTAGTTTTTGACAAGAATTTATTACATAATTATAATTAAGATACCAAGTTATAGTTTAAAATTAAATGAAAACTTTTTTTTTAAATAAAGGTATTACTATATAAATAAATATAAGAAATCAATAATGGGTGTGACCTCCATTATTATTGATACATTCTTGGAGGCGTCTGCTCATTGACGCTATCAAGGTATCAATATAATTAATATTAATCGTTTCCCATGCGGTATCAATGGCTGCAATTAGTGCATTACGGTTTACTGGTATAAAATTTGGCCCTTGTTGTCTTCGGATAACAGCAAGTATTCGAGCCCAAACATTTTCGATAATGTTAAAATCTGGGCTTTTGCTGGCCAGGGTAACAGCTCCAAGTTATTTGCTTGTATCCAGTTGCGCACAACCTGCGAAGTATAGGGTCATCATATCCCGATAGTTAATTATCGAATGTTCCAAGAAAATATGTGTAAATAGTAAATGGAATCTACTAACGTAACGTTAAGTCGTTAATTATAGTTACATAACTCTCCTTTCATAAGATATAGTTCATATTAATATGCTTATTGTAAAGCTTCGTACACACCTGAACAACAAACCGAGGAACAAACAGAACAACGAACCGAACGGCAATCGGAACATTAATTTGGACGGTGCTACGTACGAATTTTAGAACAGATTCGCAAGTCCTGATTGTTCCACGAACGGTTTGCGGCGTTCCCGCAACTTGTCGGTTTTTTCTCCGACATCAAAGAAAATGCGCGCGAATGCGTTTGCAGGTTTGGACGAATCTAAACAAAACGGCGAACAAACTTATGCGGGAGAATTAAATTATTTATTTTTGTCCTCCCTTTTGTGGGTTTGTTGTGTTTTAGGTAATATTATGGAGTTGACAGAAGAAAAATGTTTTAAATTAATCAGTGTTTAAGAATGCAAGAAAAAATGATGTCCCTATTAGCATCATTTGGGCGGGAAATTTCCAAAATAAAAAAAGCGAAGTAAATTATAATTTTTACTCTTCTTTGTGCGTAAAAATTTGGTTGGCACTATCTTCTTGTTTTCCGCAATTTTCTCTTCTCAATAATAAATATATATGAACTGAAAACTACTGAAAATAATTATGGAACAGCACAAACGTTCCGTTTGTTGTTCGGATTGTGGAAATCATAAAAGATCGTTTGTCGTTCTGTTTGACTTTCGGTTCGTTGTTATGTTTGTTGCTCGGTTTGTTGTTCAGGTGTGTACGAAGCTTTACAACTTAAGCAACAATTTTTTGGCGAATAAAGATTAGTTTGTGATGTAATATTAGAAACACAAATTTATATCATATCAAATTTATGACAACTTAAAACCAAGAACGTGTATGTTATTGCTAAGAAATTATTAAGGAAAAAGCGCAATTGCAGTGTAAATATTTATAATTAGATATTTTCGAAAGTTTATAAGTCCTCTATTGTCATATTAATATAAAAGCTTGTTACATTAAGGAAATGCTTTATTAGAATAAGTTTCAATAAAATAAATATCCTGCTGTTTAATTTACTCCTTGAGCATAGCCTAAGGGCTGTTACATTGGTCATAGAAGTATGTAATAAATAAACAATTACCTACTGTTTGAGAAGGGGTAGTGTGAACCAATAAATAAAGTAAGAAATGTAAATTCCATTTTAGTTTAAAATTTCAAGTGTTGTGAAAATGCCACCTCATCTCGGTGCTGATTTGAAAGCGCGGATTGTTTCGGAATTAGCGGCGGGCCGTAGCGTGCGTGAAATTTCACGTATGTTAGATATACCAAAAGCACCGTAGGGCATTACCGAGTAAAATGGAATCTTGAACACACTTTGGAAAGAGCCATCGGAAGTGGTAGACCTAAAGTATCTACACGTGCTCAAGATCTCGAGTTGTTTCATTACGTAACAGAACAACCATTTGCTACATACTCCAGGGCTATAGCAGATACACATTTTCCCGGATGCCGTATAACTGCACAAAAAAGATTAAAGGAGATGGGAATAAAGAAGTATAATGCTGCTGCGAAAGAAGTTCTCAGTGACGAAAATATGAGACGTCGTCTGAATTTGCAAGGCGATATGTGAACGAACCTTTGGAATTTTGGAATCGAGTGATTTTTAGCGACGAAAAACGTTCAATAGCCGCAACGATGGACCACTAAAAGTTTTTAGAATGGAAGGAACTCGTTACGAAAATAATCACATATGTCCTAAAAACGAAGTGGTTATTTTTCTGTGAATGTGTGGGGTTGGGTTAGCGCGCGGGGTCCAGGAGTTTGTTGGGCTATCGATGGACGTCTTGATTCTGCTGCGTATTTAGATATTTTGAAACTATTATGAAACCTTCAGTCGAAGTGTTTTATCCAGACGAAGATTATATTTTCCAACAAGTAAGTATTCTTATTTCACTATACTTTCTCCAAAAAATAGTTCGGGATCTGTTGAATTAACATTTTCATAATGTATTTTTGTTGTTAAAGGACAACGCCCCTATTCATACTTCGCGGGTTGTGCGCAATTGGATACGAGAAAATAACTTGGAGCTGTTACCCTGGCCAGCAAAAGCCCAGATTTTAACATTATCGAAAATGTTTGGGCTCGAATACTTGCTGTTATCCGAAGACAACAAGGGCCAAATTTTATACCAGTAAACCGTAATGCACTAATTGCAGCCATTGATACCGCATGGGAAACGATTAATATTAATTATATTGATACCTTGATAGCGTCAATGAGCAGACGCCTCCAAGAATGTATCAATAATAATGGAGGTCACACCCATTATTGATTTCTTATATTTATTTATATAGTAATACCTTTATTTAAAAAAAAGTTTTCATTTAATTTTAAACTATAACTTGGTATCTTAATTATAATTATGTAATAAATTTTGTCAAAAACTAAATATATACGTTGACAATAAGAATTGCCTTAGTTTTTATTTTCACTTTTATATTAACTACAGAAAAAATGAAACGTCATAAAATATACATTTTGTAAGGACTAAATATTATGAATAGAGAGTTTAATGATTTTTTTAATAACTTACAATAATTAGTAGGTTAGATTTATTTAAAAATAAGTAATAATCAGTCAACCCAAATAACCATGTTTAGTTTTTGATTTAATTTAAAAGTTATTGCTTGTAGACGTTTTTAAATCAAAATTATTTCTAATTTTATTTTGTAAACATTTCCTAAACAAAATTTTGATTCGATAATTAATCGAGCTATGGTGTTTAATTAGCGATACCTTCAAATATATTCTTTAAAGAAAAAATTAAGTAAGCAACGTAAATTACCTATTTTCTAAAACGTGCTTAGTGTAATGATTCATTCTACAGTCCTTCTATAAGATAACCCCTGCTGAGACTACCTGCTGTTAGAATTGTAAATGATACCCTTAAGCCCGCTTCACAATGTGCAAACTTTTGTTTACAGAAATTGTGGTGTCCAAGTTTTAAATTTCATGAGTGTACAGGAATAGTTATTTGGGTACCTAGCGGAGAAATAATGTTTTTCGAAGCCAAGAAATGAGAATGAAGACTGAGGCGTATCCGAAATCATCTGCTTCCAAATGCCCTGAAAATACTTTTTTCGGCGATGTACACACAATGAAATGTTAAAGGCATCAAATTCTTTGTTGACTCGGTATTGATGGTAAAAACATCTGGAATGTTTGCCGACATCGTTTTTCTACATCTAAATGTGAAAATTATATTTTTGGTTATTTAAAGACTCGAAAATGGGATTTTCTACTGGTGTTACATAAAAACTGAGGTGTTGATATCTAACGGATGTTGATTTTCTTACAGTTTTCCAACTCAAAAATCAAATTTGAAACAAAAACCTAGCAATCGAGTAAAGTAAAATTAAAGTAACTTAAGTCTCGGTTCCACCAACACGATTTAAACTTATGCAATGTTTAAAAACTTAGATACAGTTGTTAAAACCATCGGAACGATTGTTTTAAACATAACTTAAGTTTAAGTAAGGTTGGTGGAATCGGCCTTAATATTTGATTGTGTTACAGTTTTCAACTTTTTTTATTTTTAGTTTTTAACCAGGCACTGGTAACATTTAAATTAAGCTTGAATTGAAAAATATTTTTTCGTCAAAGCAGTAAATTTAGACTGCACCTACTATTTTCTGAGGCAAGTACCTACACAGCAGGTTGCTATTAGCACCGGAACAAAAGTACGTTACAAAAGCCGCTCTAAGCAACAAATAATAAATAAAAGTACTTTTACGTTCACTCGTGTCAATATTAAACAATATGCTTTATAATAAATTTATTGATACTTTTTACCTTCCTGTATATGTATAAACGATGTTTGAATAAAAAAATTGTGTTCAGAGTAAAAGCAACTCTTTATTTATCATTTGGATGTAATTACTAAGACGAACCGAGCGAAAAAAACACTTGTCACAAAAAGTATAGCTTTTACTCTATACTATTTAATTAACTATGATGAGTAAATCAATTTTCATTTTTTACATTAGTGTTAAAGTTATAGGTAAAATTAAAAAAAATCTGGCACACCGCATTCGTGCCTTATGTGAAAAACGTTGCAAACCGTATAATCAGAATACTAAAAACACATAATGTGGATACTGTTTTCAAACCTATACAGCAAGTACTATATTATCATCGGCTGGAGTTTACCGCATACCATGCTTGCGAGGTTCACTGTATGATGACAACTAAAAGAAGCATTGACACCAGTATAAAAAAGCACGAGAAAACTGTCGTCTGCATCAATAAGAGAAATCCGCAGTCGCCGAGCATGCCCGTCTTCCACGAAACCACACTATACAATTTAACAAAACGGAAGTGCTGTTAAGAACAACCCACTATATTCTATGTTCGGTTAAACGCGGAAATTATAGAAATTTACAAAAACATAAAAAAATGCCAAGACTAAAGCACTCAATTCTTTAGATACCTTGACCTCGCAATCGAAACGTCGGCAATTAAAAAAAGTACAGAGGTAATCAAATAAATTCCTTCCGAACTTTCCTAGAAAGGTCCATCTAGCGTTGGGAAACTACAACTGAACCATTACCAAAGATGGAAGATCAGTCATGAATCGCCAGCCACATGTTTAGCATTTTGGTCTTATCTATCGTCATTGCTTTTGTTTTTTTGATACTTATGTCCTACTACTTTTCTGAATCGATTTTTTTTGAGTAGCCTCTTCAATTGGATCTCTACAACACACTTAAAAAAATGCTTAAACCAATTTCTATTTATTTTTATCAAGCACTTTGGTCTTTCCCATATTAAACTTGTATATCAAAATAACATCAAAAATTTGACCATAGCTACTGTAAGCAGTTTACAAAAAAGTGGATTCTTTGATCATTGATGCTAACGAAGCGTTGGCTTAAATAGCAATCTCGAATCGCCTGCTGTAAATTTGCAAACAAACACCAAAATCACTGTTTCGTACTTTTGGGATACAATTGTACAGATACGGCTGTCGATCCAAAGGTGTACAAGTGTACATACATCATCTACGACAAATGAGTTTGGTGCATCTATTTTATGAAAAAAGTTTGACATTAAGTTATGTCTAAAATGACCATTTTCTAAAATCGAGGGGGTTGAATTTTAATTGGTTTGATTTTTTATTATTAAAAAAATGCTCTAAATTAAAATTGTTTTCTTATATTTAACAAAAGGTTTGTTTACTTTCAATTTAGTTAAAGTTTAATAATTTAATAATCAAGATATTAATAAAACAAATAACAGTCACTAATATTTTTAATTGTTTTTTTAAACAAATTTTATTAGTTTACAAAAGCCGTCTTTGTTTCACATTAGTTTAGAAAAAAAAATTCAAAAATTTTACATTTTGTTACTGTTTAATACTTACATTATTGTTCTTGTTGATTAAAACAAATTACGAATTCTAAAGTAAATTTCGAATAAACACAATTTTTGTTTATTTATTTATTTATTTATATTTTATACACGTGCACATAATTCCCCAATAATTGTCAAAATATTGATTTAGCCTATGTTATTTTGGAAAGGAGACTTTTGTAACGGATATTAATGTGAATTTCTTTTCATAAACTGTCCTCAGAAACACCCTAAAATATGTTTGGCAACCTCGACTGTAAACATGTAATCATGCATTTTTGAGTTAGCTGTATTTGGATTTTAGACATCAAGTGACCTTTACTGCACGAGTGCGGTATAGTGATTCAAAAATTCAACAACAAAAAAAATTATTAAGAAGCAAATTTGACTATCGTAAGTAGTAAAAATACAAACAAAAACATCGTTTCTATTGTCATAAACTGTAGAATTATTAGTAAAATCAGTTTTATTTGACCTTAAATAACTATTACTAATCCTTAATTTCTAGGGAATTTAACGTTAATTTAATTTAAGTGGATGTAAACAACCCGTAACTGTGTCTAATTACTTCGTTTACTCATTATAAAGCTTAACACGATTTACCTGGTATAAAACCCAGACAATCTTCATAAACATTTAAAATTTTTAGGCTTAGATATAGGTACCTAATTATTTTTGCAAACAAAAAGATTTTAATGCCAGTATAAAAGCTACTTTGATTAGCAAAAAGGTCAAACATTATTTATTAAGTTCACATGGTGATCAAATTTTATTAAGTTAAAGAAGCCTTCATAAAATGTTAATGTCACATCTAATTTATATTAAACTTAATATTAAAGAAGACAATGATGTATTTAATTAAATTGCATTGCGTTTATTTACCATAAAAAGAAATAAGTTGCTGGCCGAAACTAACCTACGCTTGTATATAAATTAATTAACTTCCTTTTAAAGCGTTATTAAATTTGATATTAAAAAGTACACAAAACGAACAACTAAATTAATACAGCTTCATAATTAAACACGGGACCTTGTTTTTTTTATTATAAAACAATTAAACTTAAAATACTTAACAAGTCGTAAATTACTTTTACATGTAAATTAACTCAATTTTTTTTATCTTTTGTTACAACAATTAAAAAACAACAAGCTTTTGTTTTATTGAGAATAAAAAACCTATGGCGCTATATACACGCGAAATGTCAGTATCAGAAAACAAAGATGAATGAGGTGACAATAAACAAGGTGATTAATTGCAAAAAGAACGCGCAAAACAAATATACCTACAAAAATTGGAATGAAGTCAAAAATATTGCGTATTTATTTCACAATTTACAACACTAAAACAAAAAGATCAATACAACACAATTTTATTAGCCTAAAAGCAATTTTAAGTTTGAAATGTTTTAAAGTCATTAATTGTTTGAAAATTTAATTTTAACGGTTTGTTTCACTTTATAATAAAGTTAAAAGTTTTTTATTTTGTTTTCCGTGTTGTATGTGGAAGAAAACTTATTGGTCAAAAATTTATGGTGTACGTACATCACTTTATGTACGTTGATCTTATATTCTAGGATAGAACGTTTTGCTTTTCGAAATTTTTTTTAATGTTTTACTACTTCTTAAACAACAGCAATTTTCAACTTTAAATAGTGTAAAACGCGTAATTAAAAAAAATATTATATTTAAAATACATGGAAAATGTACAAGTAGGTACATTTAGCAAAATTTTAGTAGTGTAATAACACACGTTAAAATATTTTTAATAAATTAGGTATGTTCGCCGGTGAAAGCGATCTCCTTTGATTGCCAACAGCCTCATTATATGAGAGTGGAAAAGCAGGCAGAAGTTAGGGCAATCTCTTGTCCTAGAAATAAGAAATCATCTCCAGGCGGATGAAATGGCAGATATGCATTTCGTATATGGCCGTAGCTAATGGGAAACGGATTAAGAGCTCAGAGACTTACGCTGAATTATATCCACAAGGAACATTACCCCATCATAGTTTATTTGCGCGTATTCCTTCAACGTCTTCTAGAAGAAGGAAACTTTTCAAGAAGTACTGTCGATTGCGGATGTCCTCGAGAGGTAAGAACTGTAGCACTAGAAGAGGCTGTTCTTTAATTTAACCCATTAGTGCGTATGGTCCGTTTAAACGGACGCTCATTTAACGGTAGCGTGCGCTTTAATAAACATAACCTACAAATATACAGTTGCACGAGTGTTTACTCTGATATGTGTTTGAAAAAAAAATAGTGTATGCCTTTATTACGATTTATGTGTAATTAGAGAACGATTTTCGTCAAAATGGACCCATACTTTACACCCGCAGGGGTAACGGGTAAGTTATAAATAAATTTTTCTGTCTAAAATATTTTTTGCAATATTATAAATATCATATTTTTAAAAGTTTATGGTTTACGCAATTAACTGTGCTGACTAATTTGTCTAATAATAACAATTAATTTGTTTATACTTGTTTATATGTGACGTCCGTTATAACGGCCACTATGCGGTGCGGTTAGATGTGTTTTAGTAACTACGTAATGCTCTTGCAGATTGTCTCTTGAACAACTTCTACAAGCGTTAGACGAAAATGATATTAATGCTCCACTTGATATATATGCCATTCCTCCAGAAGATGGCAATGATACCGATATGGACGAGGATTTGAGTGACGACGAATATGTTGCAGATCTCAATTGCCTCGGTCCGAAAATGCTTAAAACTACTTGTGAAGTCGAAACAAGAAAGACTGCTAAAGCTACGGCTGGAGAACCTACACCCTCTTGTTCCCATTGGGATTCCAGTGACGAAGAGGCCCTATCGAAACAAGCAAGAGTCAACCCCAAAAAAAGGTAAATCAAAAGAAGAGTAAAACAAATTATACCTGGTCACACAGCAAACCATCATTCAGTATGAATGCAAACTGCGAAGAAGTTCCTCCATCAGAGACAGCAAAGGCATGTAAAACACCTCTTGATTTTTTAACTGATACTACGCTACAACACTTCGTAGTGCAAACCAATTTATATGCCGGACAGAAAAATAAAATTTTGAATGTGACACTGGACAAAATGAACGTTTTTATTGGAGCTCTATTGTTTTCTGGATATTCCAAATATTCAAATAAAAGACTTTTTTGGTCGAATTCTCCAGATATACCTGTTGTATTACAAAACAGTATTCGGCTAAACAGGATTGACGAAATTCTACAAAACTTTCACCTAACTGATAATAGTAAGCATGATAATACAGATCGCTTATTCAAGCTAAGGCCACTGATAACACACCTAAATGAAAAATTTAAACTCCACGGTGGATATGACGAAAATATATCTATAGATAAAAGAATGATACCCTATTATGGAAAGCATTATGCTAAGCAGTATATTAGAGGAAAGCCGATAAGGTTCGGTTTCAAAAATTGGGCTTGTTGCACGAGTTTTGGGTACTTACTAGATTTTGATATATACACTGAAAAAGGTAATAATGACAACAAACTTTTGGCATAGGAGGTGATACGGTGGTTTCACTTATCAGTGCAGCAAAAATTCCTCCTCATAAAGGATTCAAGATTTTTTTTGATAATTATTTTTCATCGAGTGATCTTTTCAAACATCTTTCAGAAAAAGGGTATTGTGCAACAGGAACCATTCAAGATTCACGAACTAGCAAATGTCCTCTAACTGATGTCAAAACAATGGATAAAAAGCCACGGGGTAGCTATGATTATCGAACAGATACTGATAATAAAATATCACTAATGAGGTGGAAAGATAATAAAACAGTTACATGCATAACTAATTATGATCCAGTTGAAGAAGGAACCTGTAACAGATATTCGCGCGACAGTAGGGCTAAGATTGCTGTTGTCCAACCAAAACCGATAGCCCATTACAACAGGGGAATGGGAGGAGTAGACAAAATGGACCAAGCAGTAGCAACTTATCGCACCCGAATGAGACAGAGAAAATGGTGGTGGCCTATTTTTGTCTATTTGTTAGATGTTTGTATTTCAAACGCTTGGCTTCTTATGAGGAAGATTCGACAAAATGATAATTTAGCGTCAAGTCTTTTGATCTTCAGAAGGTCTAGTGCCTTGGATTTACTAACAACATACGGGACACCATCATAAAGAGGAAAGTTGGTCCGACCACCTAGCAAGAATATTCGTTACGATGAACGGAACCATCTGATGGTGTACAACGAAACCGAACGCAGATGCAAACTTTGTGGTAAAAAAGCACATTTCATATGTGAGAAATGCAACTGTGCACTCCATCCAAAGCAGTGTTTTAAAATATATCATACAAAATAGTTTTTAGTTTTCTTTAAATAAAATTTATTATCGGAACTGTATGCATAGTGCTTATTAAAACGGGCACATTTTTTCTGGAGAAATGTCAAAAAAAAATTTTTTTTTTGATAAATTATCTTTTGATTTTGATTAAAAATAAAAGATTTATTTGTTTTTTATTTTAAAATTAGCACAGATAAACTTTATGCACTAATGGATTAAATGACTTGTCAATTTTATAGAGTCGACTCTTATACGGAACTAATTTATTCTTAATTTTAGTGTTAAATCATCTATGTCTATCGCAATTTTTAAGAACGAATTTTTATTTTTGTGTACATAAATCAGGTTTTCATATATACAGAGTGTCCCGTAATAAATGCCCAAGATTTTACCAGGTTATACTGTAGGTCGAGACAAACAATTTTTATTATATAATGGATAGTCCCATCTTGCTTGGTTGTCCGTCTATCTGTCTGTATGTAATTTTTAGAAAATAATTTCCCTCTTCGTAATGGTTGAAAACATGAAACCCAAACTTTGTAAGTGCATTGGTTGTACTAGTGTCAGTAAAAAATAAAAATTTCAAAATAATACCATTACCCGTAGTAAAATGGCGGTTACTTGAAAATTTCAAAATTAAATAACTTTTAAACCAGTAATTTTTTATTGTTTGTCTAGAACATGGCTATCTTTTATTGTATTTGTAATTTTTTAATAAAACCACTGGTTTAAAAGTTATTTAACTTTGAAATCTTCAAATAACCGCCATTTTGCCACGGATAATGGTATTATTTTAAAATTTTTGTTTTTTACTAACACTAGTACAACCAATACACCTGCAAAGTTTGGGTTTCATGACTTCAACCATTACTGAGAGAGAAATTATTTTCTAAAAATCACATACAGGCAGATAGGCGGACAAACCAAGCAAGATGGGACTATCCATTATATAATAAAAATTGTTTGTCTTGACCTACGGTATAACCTGGTAAAATCTTGGGCATTTATTACGGAACACCTTTTATATTGAGATGTCAACGTTAAAATTCCAATTTTTTTAAATAGTTCACGTATCGAAACTTTATTATTCAGTTTATATATGGCGTGGACAGCGCGCTTTTGAATAATAAATATTCTATCTACATCAGCCGCGTGACCCCAAAGTAAAATTCCGTATGACATTAGACTATGGAAATATGAGAAGTATACTATTCTAGCAGTGGATATATCCAAAATATCCCTAATCTTCTTTACTGCACAGGCTGCGGAACTAAGTCTTACAGCTAGTTTATTTATATGAAGACCCCATTGCTGCTTAAAATCTAACGTAATACCTAGAAAAACAGTGGATTTTACAAGATTGATTATTTCATTTTTTATTAAAATGATTTTATTCCTATTGAGTACATTAGATAGTGTAAAATTAATGCATTTAGTTTTTGATTTGTTTAGTAATAGATTGTTTGCCGTAAACCATTCTACCACTTTATTCGTGAAATGATTAACGTTGTTGTAATTTAATAATTTCCTACTTAATTTAAAAATAAGAGATATATCATCGTCGAAAACTATAGAATTATGAATCTGATTTACCATATAAGGTAGATCATTAATATAAACTAGGAATAGGAATGGTCCAAGTATTGAACTTTGCGGCACTTCCATGCAAATAACTGACCCCAAAGGCCTCTCGCCCCCAACCTCAACTGTTTGAACTCTGTTTTTTAAGTAATTTTCAATAAGATCTAAAGCTCTCCCCTTTACTCCGTAGTGTTCTAATTTGTTAGCCAAAATGTCGTAGTGAACGCAGCCAATGCTTTAGAAAGATCGCAAAAAACTACCAACGGCATCCTTTGAATCTTCCCAGGCACTAAAAATTTGATTGATAAGATCAACCTTCGTCAATAGTTGATTGTCCACGTGTGAAACCGTATTGTTTACTGTGCATTAACTTTATACTATAAAAATAGGTGAGTAATTGATTTAAAATAATCTTTTCAAAAATCTTACTAAGAGTTGGTAAGATGGAGACTGGTCTAACATTGGAAGGGTCTGTTTTAGTGCCACTTTGTACTGTGATGTAAATGTTATGTATGGTGCCCCAGAATATCAGTATAAACCTGTATAACAATTTCATTTTCATTGAAAATATTTTAAATTGTAGCTTTTAGGATCCTACAACATGTCCTAGCAATGAATTTTTAAAATGTAAGTGTATAAACCCACAATCTTTCACCCACACACTGTATATGTGTGGAATATGGAGAAAGTTTTAATACGAGTATATCTTGTGTCTCTGGCAAGACGCAATATAGGACTTTTACCATAAAAAATATTTATTTGATCTACTAAACTTTATGATCTTAGGACTATTAGGTGTATTTGTGAAGAAGGGAGACAGCATCAGAAGTGGAATCCGTATTTCCCAATGTACGAAGGCAGCCAAAGATTTATGGATGTTGCATTGTGATCGCGTTTTCATCTTTTATAGAAAATACAACATCAGGGATTATTCAACTGTGTTTTTCATGTTGAGGTTTGGAGTGAAAAATGTGCAACATTTTGTGGTAGACGACACAATAGTTAACCGAGCTGCAGTTTTGGGAACATTAGCTTTAGATAATGTGCAAGTTTTTTAGGCTATATGTTGCGCTTGATAGTCTCAACTTTTTAATGGTGTGAATGGATGTTTTGGGAAGGCATACCTAAAGCGAGTAAAGTATACTGGAAAGAAGGAACAAATTCAGGTCATCAGTGTTTTAAGAATTGTCAGGATCCCTAGTAGAATAGAAGCAGTTTTGATTTTGGACGAAGGTAAGAGTACAGGATAAAGAGCCTTCTTTTTGTCTTGTACCAAGGTAAGAGAAGTCAACTGAACCCTCTTCATACAATTATTATTTTTTTTTTTTTTATTATTATTATTGTTTGATTACATAATACAATTTTAACATAAATAATTATTAACAATAAATTAAGTGCCTTTATACACAACTGCTTGAGCAACTTCTTAATGAACTTTAGTGGAAAAAAGTAACATCTAAAAAATAAGCTGTAAAATCTTAACTTAAAACTTAATAAAACAAAATGTTCTATTGTGCAAAATAAACTATAAATTATCGATCATCAATAATGAGTATAGATGAGTATTAACTATTCGTTTAAGCTGAATGATCTTATCCGTAAACACAGCCGCATATAATTGTACGTGTCATTTAATTGTTCTAGATTGTTAATGTTTAAGGCTGTTCTATCACTCAGGACAATTTCAGATTTCTAGTAGGCGGTTCACTATTTTTATTTCTTGTTACATAAATAGCTATTTGTTGTTTTTTCAGTTTTTAAAACTGTTTAAAATGCACGTCATGTACAAAAAGAAATTGACATTAACAATTCAACAATATATTATTTATCTATTAATATTAATCGGCTTCCAAGTCTGGCCTGTTGCCCTCAGAAAAATTCGCCCGCGAGTACATTCATTTCACAATTCTACAAAAGTTTTCAGTATTTATCGTTTACTTAATGTTAATTTTCCTCATTGATTTTTAAGTAAAAACTAAATAAAAGTAGGGTTGTCAGAAAATTATTATCTATGTCGCGCAGGAGTCGAAATTTGCGCTTATAAGAAAATCCATTTTTCTATTATTTTACGTTTTAATTAAATTAAATACAACGTAGACGAAAATAAAAAAATAGCTCCTGCATGACATAAATAATAATGTTAGCTATATGTATGTGCAAAATCAGGAATACATTTCTCAAAATAAGCGAGATAAATTTACATAAACTCTCCCTGAGAGAACAGCCTTTTAATAGTATTTTAAAAAAGGAATCACAAGTCAACGTTGTCGTTACACAAGTGTATTTGTTTAAATAATGAAGCCTAAAGCTCGAGTATATTGGACATTCAATAGCAGATGGTAAAGGTTTTCATTTTTATGTAAATTACAATTACTACATATCACATTCGGATCAATCTTATAACTATTGTCATTTACATAAAATGACATAATACGTGAATTGGTAGTACGCATTTCATGAATAAGGCGTAATTTATTAATATGTAAACCAGAAAATTATTTTTTGTCTCCAGGTCTTTATACATAGGTGTATATATTGATTCCTTTATTCCTAATTGATCTTGCCTCCAGTGGTACATTTCAAGATCGTTTCCGAGTTTATGTATATTTGTTTTTATGGTATTAGCATTTTGACCCGCCCATATGTCTTCCTTTCTTATTTTTGTAAAGTAATTTTGTAGTTGAGAAACCCAGTTATACCGAACATCATTATTTTCACTTTTGGAAAGATGGTAAAGTCTGTTGTAACAAATTTTAATCAGGCGGTGAGAAGGCAAGAGCAAAATCTTAATTAACCATTTAAGGGCTTTTAGAAATGTGTAAGTGATAAGTTTCAATGCATGAAATTCTGCACGTACGATATATCCTGGAGTTGTACGGTTTAAAAAATAAAGAGACTTAAAAAAGTGTATCTGAACACTCTCTATTAAATCAGGGTAAGCTAAAGTCCAAATCTCTGAGTTGTATAGTGCTACACTTAATACAGTGCTTTTGTATAAGTAAATTTTTGAACTGAAAGAGTCAAGTTTGGCTTTTTGAAATAGTTTCTTTATATTTGCCAAGGCTATGTTCGCCTTTGTTATCATATACCGTGATGCATTAAGAAGAAGCCCGGAACAGCTTAATTGAATACCTAAATAACAGAATTTGCTAACTACTTCGAGACATTCATTTTTTTACTTGAAAACAGATCTAGCGTTTACAGCACCTGCACGTCTAAATATCATAATTTTAGATTTCTGCGTGTTCACCATAAGACTATTATTTGAGCAATACGTTTCTAGTACAATCAGAGTTTTTTGCAATTTTATTGCGCTGTCGGCAAAAAGTACCAAGTCATCAGCATAAAACAGAGTTGGGTCATAGTGTAGCCGTCTATATTTACACGCATTAGAAAGAAAGTTATCAATATACGCTACAAATAATGAAAATAATAATGGGCTGTGACAATCCCCTTGCAATACTCCTCGCTTAATAAGAATATTTTCCGATTTTTCATTATTGACCCATTTTTGTTAATTTTGAAGACAGACCCATCGAAAAGAGTTTATACCATAGCGAATTATAAGAAACTTTATCGAATGCTCCTTGGAAGTCTATAAACGCGCAAAATTCCCGACCTTTTAACCTAAGATGATTACACATAATTGCGTTTAAGATAAAGATAATATCCCTTCAACCGCGACCTTTTCAAAACCCGGTTTGCGATTCAGGAAGAAGCTTGTTTTCCTCCGACCAAGCACTAATTCTTTCCGCCAATAGTTTAGTAAATAACTTTGCAATTGAATTTATCAAAGATATACTTCTGTAATTTTCAGGATTGTATTCATCATTTTTTTTATGCAATAAGAACATTTTTATCTTGGACCAACATTTCGGGGTAGTCTCACTGTCCAAAACTTTATTAAATGATCTAAGTAAAATACTTTTATTATTATCATTAAGGTATTTGAAAAACTCGTTTGGTAAACCGTCGGTTCCTGGGGCTTTTTCTGATTTAGTGATTTTAAGGCTAAGTTTAATTCGTCTAATGAAAATTGCTTATCTAACCTTTGATTTAATAAAGTTGGGTTATCGGGCATTAGCTTTACCCTTGTTTTCAAATTACTCTTCGAGTTGAATATTTTTTTAAAATACTCTTGTAAAATAAGCATATCTACCGGAATTCTTCTAGGCTTTTTATTGTATAGGTTGTGTACCGTTTTCCAGAATACAGTTGGGTTTGACGCGTTCGTTTTTATTTATATCAAGATAATAATCTTGTTTGGAACGTTTTAATATTTTCATGTATATTTGTTTGCACTGTATATATTGTTTTGTACTATCATTATGAAAATTATGTTTCTTACAAATTTTTAACAAATGTTTTGGATTTTGTTTAGCTTCTTTACAATTTTCATTAAACCACCCCGTTAATACATTTTTTTTTATTTGATTCTTTACTTTTTTTACATAGATTTAATTGCTTCGCTACAATTTTAATTGACTCCATTATATGTTCGTATATACGATCACAGTCCTAAAAATAATTAAAATTTTGAAAATGCGTCGAAAGCTGTAAATTAAATGAATCACATAAATTCGGATTCCATCGAAAAGTTTCAACAAACGTATATGTACATATGTTCTTATTCTTCTTTTTTTTGCTATTTCCAACTCATTATTTACGTTTAAAATTACTTCGTAGGGTAAATGATAGATACGAGATCAAAATCTGAAATACCCGAATCTTTTATAACGTTGATCATTGAAGGTGATATCCAGCATAAATCAATAGTTGAACGGCCCTGTGAACTTACATAAGTGTATTGGGCCGGATTATCACTAAAATCGCCTACTAACATATACTTATCAGTTTGAAGATCACTCAGTACCTTAAACCAAGTAGTATTCAACATTCCAAGCAGTAATCTATACATACATTAGGAGAAAAATAAATTACTCCCAAAATGAAACAAAAATGGTTTTAATTTTCACAAAAATCCAAAAATTACTAATTTCAATGAGGTCTATTGTATATGTTTTATTAATCGCTATTGTAATACCACCACTTGGTCTACCTTTTGATTTTTCTTTCGTCGTATAACTCTGTGATGGGAATTTGACAAAAAATTACATTGAATAGCGTCAATAGACTAAGTTTTAGTAAGACAAAAAATTAGGTAAAGGTTTACACATATTATCAAAATTAACAAAATTTTTAAATCATTGACAGTTCCAAAGTTGTCGACCATTTATCGTTTAAAATATTTAGCATTTTCAAAGTTTTTAGTTTTTCACGATTTTTTTTAGCAGAAATACTTGTTGCACTTTACTGTTACAAATCTACCTATTAAAAATATTAGTTTAAATTGTACAAAATTAGAGGTTTGACGTTTGTAACTTCAGTTTTAATTCTTTTAATGAATATTTAACTTAATGGTTTAAAAATTTTGTTTATATCAACAGTAATAGTAAGTAAGTTGTTGAAAAGGTTAACTATAACACACAATTTAACTAATTCACACTGTTGATTTTCGTGTACATTTTCTAACTGCGGATAGTGGTTACATAAAATAATAATTAGTCTTCTATTTGAGCAATTAAACTAGTAATTATGATGTAATTACAAAGACGTTTGTTTTCTACTAGCAGTTTAAATTTAATTCCACTCTCCAAATATTGATTTAAGGAAAGGTCCTGTTTACAGCAAAGTTTCTTACAAGCTTTACGAAAGAGATTGTTTGAATTCGGCAATTTCTATTTCGCCCACTTTAGGTTAACTTACAAGCTATCTTTGTTAAATGAACACAGTAAAATAGAAAACTTAACGACAACTTTAAGATGATTTTGTACATTTAACTCAAGGGATACACTCAGATAAATCTGAAAAGGATTTTCCTTAAGGACAAAACCCATTCTCAAACAACTTTATTTAAAAATAGAAACTGTTGTTTTATTGTCGTAGTAGAAGTTCCTATAGATACCCAATGTAGTATTTGTTTAGGGTAATTAAATCAGAGTTAGTGAAAACAAACAAAAACAAAAGTAAAATCTTAGAAAATTACAAGATTAGGTGCTCATTTTAATTTTAAATTTACAATTTGAATTACTTTTACTTGAAAAATGTATTACAAATTACTTTTTAACATCAATGTTTTAAAATTTGTGTAGAAAAATCATTTGGTCCTTCAAAGTCGTCTACGAATTCACCAACGAAGATATTAGTAATAAAATTGACTACACAAAAATTCAGATTTTTTAGTATTGTAACGGAATAGGTAGCATGAAGAATACTATTACGATAACCCGAAATAATTTCACCCTGAGAATGATCAGAGTGGATTTCTATTATTGTTTATTCATAAAATAGTTTTGAATATTATATTTTCGTAAAAATTCGTACTACCTAAAAAATAGTAGGGATACCCCTGTGAAATACTGAGTACAATTTTGTTGTAATGATTATGTCAGTTATTTCAAGGAAAATTTTATTATGTAAGGACCGGTTATGAATGCGTTTTAACTTTTATCGCTTATATATATATATAATATTTAGCTTAGTACTAGTTTTAATTAATCTCAACGTGTAGACTAATTAGAACAACGTTTCAACTTGTAATTACGTTGCAATTAGTAAACATCTCATCTACTTCTCTTTTTCAGTTTTTAGTTATTAAATGCAAGTTTAGCGTTTGTTTTAGTTTCATAAAGATTTGTACTATGTATTGTTTTTTTTTTCATAATGTAACAAACAGTTTATTTAAAAAAAAAAGTTTTATATAGGGTGACGCAAACTTTTTTATCGAATTACATAGTTCTGGGACACATTTCAAAAGTTCTTGCATAATTTTGATTATTCAGGACGGCGGTCGGCAACCTTATCCAGCCCATGGGCTCATTCAATACATTCATGCGATCAAAAATTTTCTTTAAATTTGGGAAGTGTGAAGTTGAATTTCTCATTAAGTGAGATTTCTATAGTTAGTTAGTTAGTGGCTTTGGATGTATTCACTGATCCAACCATTTTCGCAACATGGTGATATTTTCCTTGCATTTCCAAGTTTTTTTCATTCAGTTTTATTGTTATATCAGTAAGAAATCCCAAATCTGCAAGCCATGAGTGATCACTCAACTGTGGATAATCTTCTTTTTTTGTTAATAAGAACTGTTTGATTTTGTTTATCAAACTGAGAAAGCGTACGAGCACATTGCCTCTGCTCAACCATCGAACATCCGTATGCAATATCAGGTTCGCATACTCAGCATCTTCATCTTGAAAAAGCTGCCGAAACAATCGGTGTTGCATTGCCGCAGCCTAATAGAGTTAATTATCTTTATGACAATCTTTATGAAGTGTTCAAAACGGAGACTTTTGGCACACATCTTAGTGGATGATGCAGTGGTAATGAGCAAATTGAGGAAATACATTTGCCATACACAACCCAACAAAGCCATTTGTAATGCCGATCATTGCAGAAGCACCATCAGTAACTATGGCAGCTAACTTTTTTAATGGTAACTGACTTTCTTCAGCAAAGTTTATAAATGCATCGTAAATATCTTTACCTTGTGTGCGACCCTTCAATGGCAACAATTTTAAAAATTCTTTCTTTGTGGTAAAATCATTAAATACCATTTTAATAATAACACATAGTTGTGCAGTATCGGAAATGTCAGTAGACTCGTCGAGTTGAAGAGAAAAACACTTGCATTTTTTAATATCATTTTCCAACTCCGATTTCATATCAGCAGCGACAACTTCGATTCTTCTCGACACTGTTCTGGCTGACAATGGTATCGCTTCAATGGCCCTCCAGCTAAAAGACTTAAATCTCGAACTCCTATATGGTTGCAAGACTACTAAAGTACGGCTTTTCTGAAGTGGAAGAGTGGAAAAAATTAATTAACAATAGAAGTCCCGGGCTTTGATCAAAAAAGAAAAATTTGGTCAAAAGTAAATCGCATAAGAACAGGCCATTCAAAATGCAACTCTATGTTGTTCAAATTAGGTGCGATTTCTAATCCAAATTGTGACTGTGGAAACGAACCAGAGATAGTTACACATATTGTAGAGGATTGTCAATTAACGAAGTTTAAAGGAGGGCTTCCAAACATTCATAATTTAACAGATGAAGCAATATTATGGCTTACGAATCTGAAGAACATCTGAAGTTCAGAAATGTTTTGTATTCTTGTCTTGATTATCTGTTTATCCATTATTTTGTTATGCTATTTCTTTAACCTACTATTTTTTTCGTCATTGCCATGACTGGCGCTTGGACTAGTCCATTATATGTTGTCATGCAATGGCTGTGCTGTTATATTTTATGGTCTTATTTACCTTCTATAATGTTTACACACATAATTAATATTATTACATGTGAATACTAGGGTGGGTAAGGGTTGGCATGTTTAGGTTTTAGTGGTTTTTCTAAACCTTGAAGTAAATGCTTTGCCAAGACGAACCAATTCACTATTGCACTCTGTTTCGTCACCACACTATACAGGTTTATACTGATCTTCTGAGGCACTATACATAACACTTACATCACAATATAATATTTGTATAATGTATCATACGAATAAATAAAATAAATAGCCGCAATAATTTCTTATTTGTTTTTAAAATTCTGAAAAGTAGAATCAGCAATAATTTGGAAGGCTTCCTTTATTATTTCCCCGTCTACAAAGGCTTTTTCTTTTTAGCCAACAAATGAAAAACTTTTAAAGATGCTATAGTAGCATTTTTCAAATCTTGTACTGGTCTGGTGAAAACACTTTGCTGTTTTGTCAGATTTGCTTTCAATTCGCCAACATGTTTCTTTCGGATTTCAGTATTTGGCGGAAAACTACTGTTACACGACACATGCAGGGTATTGAAGTGTCTTTCAATGCTACTTTTTTTAGGTACTGCTACACTGGCGTTGCATAATAAGTAAATACTTTGTCCGTTAAATTCAATAAAATAGAACTGTTCTTCCCACTCTTTATTAAAATAGTAAGTCCTTGGTCTTTTGCTGATGTTGTTTTTGATAATTATTATAACAATTCAGATCTACAAGTATGACAAATAAAATACGCATAGAGAACGTGCAAAGGCGATTTGTTAAATTTTTATGTTTTAAATATAAAATTAATTTTAAGCTTAGTGACTATAAATTACTACTCAAATTCTTTGGTTTATCACTACTCAGCACTCGTCGTGAATACCAGGATATTTGCTTATTTTATAAAATTGTAAACGGTTTGTGTGACTGTCCAAATATTTTCTATATGTTTTCTTTTTATGTACCTAACCATTCGGTTAGAAATAAAAAAGTACTATACAATAGTACTTGTAAAAAAAACTATGCTGCAAATGCGCCTACAACAAGAATCGGCATAAATGTCAAGAATGTGTATAAGTAGGCTAGAGTTTTTCAATACTAATTATAGAACGTTTAAACATGATCTAACAAAATTACTCAAAATGTAATATTAATAAAATTTGTACATGTAAATTGGAAACAATATTGTTCCGTATACAATAAATAAATATAATATGTATCTAATAATAAAAAAACGGATAAATCATTAGACTGTAATGCTTTGTTTGATCAGTTGAATAAAAGTGTAATCAAGTTGAATTAAAAAAATAACTTGATTTTTTTTCAGCACATCACTCTAAAGTTGTGTGACGAGTAGTATCAAAATAGACGCGAACAATTTCTTCGTGTTCAAGAAAAAACACCACAGTATTAGTATAGTGTTCTTTCAGAACATAAACTACCATTATTAACCATCTTTAAAGATAAAAATATTGTGGAATCATAGACTCCAAAAAATGGGAAAACAATTGACAAAACGTTGTTTAGAGCGTAAGGGTGGTATCGTCAGTTTTTGCAAACGGTTTAAAAATTACAATTGAAAATCAAGTACATAGGAAGTACAAGATGCAACATAGGAATTTTACTATAGAAAAAAATTGAATTGATCCACTAAGGCTATGAAATTCTCGTGTCAAATTCATAAAATTTAAAGAAAGCATAAATACCCACATCACCAGCAAATATTCAGAACCAATGCTGGCAAAAAGCAAGAATTTGGCCGCGCCAATACAGCGGCGGCAAAACGTCCATTCCGGTTTTTAAAAATTGTAAAATAATATGATTTGAACGAAAATCGCATTTTACGTAATGCGCGTCAATCAGATTGTAATATTTTTGCCTTATCAACCAATAACAGAGTGATTTCACGGAAAAAGTAATGATTTCTAGAAATCAACTACCTGCCATTTTTGATCGGACAATTAATTAGAAAAATCTCAAAATTAAGTAAATTTTGATTAAAGAATGAATTACAGTTAAATACACAATTTTTTTCATCCATTTTGCCATTTGATTTGATCCAACTGGACAATTTTTATACTATCCGTTTAAAAAAGTAGTAGAATTCCATGCACGATTTGGTGTTAAGAATAGAACTGAGGTAAAGAACTTTAAATTAAGATTATGTATGACCGTTTTTTTTTGCGTCAACAGAGTTCGTAACTTGCTATGTAAAAAAAATTTTTCTGAAGACCAATAGGCGAATCTTCATCGTAAAGGTTTTTAATTTTCGCATATTCACTGAAGTAAAGAAGAATGCCGTTTTCTTTTCTCTGTTGGGTTTTATTATTATTTTAATTGTAAAAAAAGCAAATTTTATTATGCGTTTATTAAGCGAACAAAGAACTTCTTACTCTTATAACGACAGACGCTTTACTACTTTTACGTTAACGCGCCTGCACCACTAATACCAAAATAAGTTTTTTTTTACTGAATTTTTAACAATTTCAACACTTCCCCTTAAACTAAACTCAATTTTTTTACATTTTAACTTAAATGTTTGATTACACAATTTCTTAAGCAAATAAACTTATTGCTATCTAATGGTTTTGTAAATATGTCGGCAATTTGTTCCTTTGTGTTGTTTGATCTCCCCATGAACCAAATATATTTTTTTATACGATCGTGCAAAAAGTGACTACTTTTGCAGCAATTACTGTGCCAGTAGTTTCACTTTTTGCTTTAGTGCAGAAAGCAATTTATCAGTGGAAAAAGTAAATTATTTTTCCGTCGACCTCATTATAAAATTGAGTTTTACGTACTCCCTGAATAATCATAAAGTAACACTTTTTTAAGTGTAATACTTTTCGTCCGCAAACACTTTTCGTCCGCAAACATCTGTCAATGTCAATTATTATTTTATGTCAAATTAAATAAAGTCGAAGTAACCAGTATGAAAACCCATTTTTAAGAAAGGATGAATTTAGTGACTACATAGGATATTACAGTACTTTAGGTACATAGTGAAACATTTTAGATACTGCAGAATATTGTTTGTTTACTTCCATTTATAACCTCAATTTCTCAATCCCACATAACTGTGAACAAAAACAATTTGTTGTTCAAATTACAAGTAATCATTTTAAGTGCTTTGAAATGATATTAATAAATTGTTTATAGTTTCTACAATGTGCGAAGCATATAGAAGAGTCTGGTTGTAATCTCACAATACTCGATACATTGTTTTCAATATGTAACACTTTAACTTCTTTAAAGTTATTCATTTATAAGGTAAGACAGAATTCATACGACTTGAGATTGCTTTAGACAATTTTATTAGGTAACAGTTTGATACAGAAGCGGAGTTCCGATACAAAATTTTCACGATCATAAAATACAAAACTTACAGTAGAAGTGAGTTAATTATGGGTACCTTTCTATTACTGTATTTGATTGATGTAAATAAGTAATAATGCTAATGGAAAACACAAGAACAGTAATTACTTGTGAAAAATCATTTGAATATTGATTCTGTCGCAGGAAAAACAAAAATAGAATCATATAAGCACTGGGTTCAAGATTTATTCGTACACAAAAACAAGGTGAATTTCACAGTTTTCAATAAGCTGAAAGAAGATTATTACATTTTTGAAACATTTTCGGAGTGAATCAAAAACTACGTTTGCATACTTTCTTACGGTCAGGCAATATTTTTATTGAATATAAAATGATTATAAGTCTGACCACAGTACAAACTCAGTCTTATAACTATTATATGTCCAATTAGTAAGAATCGACTTTAATGTGTTTAATAGGAGAAACTTCATTACATCTTTGATCATAAACAATTAAAGAAATGCATTAATTTTGAGGGTAGGCTTCCAACTATAACTACATTTTTAAATATACTTCAAAAATAACACTACCTAAATGTAATTTTATTATTTTAATAAATTATAAAAAGTACATGTTTTACCTATTACCTATCATAATCAAGTGCTCTTATAAAAATTATGTGATTGTTGTAAACAAATGCTTTATCGGTACAATATTCGAACGCGGAAAGCTTTTATTTCCTTTAATAAATTTTGACACAAATGTTACAATACTGAACGGTGAAGTGAACATTAGGTACAGTAAAATCAGAACAAACGTAAAATTTTTGTTTAAAATTACTAAACATTTTGTTTTCAGTAAACGGTAATCAATAGAAAATTAATTAATTTAAGGTCAACGGAAAAAATTAATATGTACCTCGGAAAAAGTGCTTTTTAATAACCTCGCCTGTTTGCTTGCCTCGGCTAACGCCTCGGCCAGCAAATTCAGTCTCGTACATAAAAGTGCACTTTTTGTCCTTATTACATAAATAACTATTTTGCACTAGTGTAAAAGTAGTTTTTTTATTTTTTATTTTTTCGATTGTAGAAAAATGTTGTGTGCAACATGTGCAAAAAGTATATTCGTTGCACTCAGCACTATTACAGCTTTTGAGTTCGTCTCGATATGCAAACTTCATGCATCATGCAACAAATATGCACTTTTTGCACTAGTTACACAAATAACTATTATACAGGGTGTCCCTAAAATGTGTGGGCATCACTTAACCACAGATTCCTGGGCTCAGAATAAGATGATTTAACCCAACTTACCTATATCCAAAAGTGCTTCGTTTAGCCAGTATTCTGATTCAAAGTTCAAAAGAAATTTTTTTGTTTTGCCTATAACAAAAGAACGGTTTTGTCGATTTTGATGACATTTGGTATTGCATTCTTTACAAATGTAGGTCAACTTTTAAGGTGATATTAGTTATTATCAGTGGACCATTAGTGTACGAAACACTGTAACCCGGCAAAACCACTCAAAAACTTTTTTAATGTTAAGGCCAATAACTTTTCAAAAAATAGTTTCAGAAAGAGACATTCAATAGTAATCTTTTTTGTTGTTTGTTAATTGATGAGATCTTTTAAGGTTTAGACACAAAAAAATAAAATCTGGGGGACCGCGCACTGCATTTCTTAAATAGATTTTATCTAGCAGTCTGGTATTCTAAATGATAATAGGTATTTGTCTAGTGAAGTACATACCTACTTGTCACTAATAAATATCATAACAAAATGCCTTATCGTCACTTTTGGATATAGGTAAGTTGGGTTAAATCATCTTATTTTGAGCCCAGAAATCTGTGGTTAAGGAATGTCCACACATTTTAGGGACACCCTGTATATGTGCTAAATACGAAATGTACTGGTTTCTGAGTGCGCATGTTTTATTTATAATAGATGGGCCAGCCATAGACAAAATGTATGATATCTAGTTGTCAATGTTTTATCATATAAGGAGCTGAACACACACCACAGGCAGGCATGGAGTTTGTAACTTCCGAATTATACATATATGGATTGTCGCTTTAACCCTTAAACGTGGCCAATAATACCTAGATAGAAGTTTTCTCCCTAACTTTTAGTAAATAATTCCTCCTTTGTTTTGTTAATAAATTGTAAAAACCTATACACTATAGTAGGCGAAACGTTGGCGTATAAAAGAACCATTGTTTTTTTGTTTTTTGCAACTCCTATTGAAGGCCCTTCTGACCGTAGAAGGTTTTTACAATTTATTTCTCCCTAACAAACGGTGTGACAATGTGTAATAAACAACGCCGCGTTTTTATTTGTCCTGAATCTTATTCATAAAACATTAGATATTATTGTAAAGTCGCAATTCTATTGCTTCTGAATTTGTACCGTAATCAAAAATTGAATATTAATGAATTTTATTAGAGTACAGAGTATTCTAATAAATATATTATGATATAGGGGTTGATTATTTCAAAACTAACATAAGTTGTAACTGTGGAAACTAGAGTGTTACTTTAACATAAGCAGTAGAAGACAAACATACTATTAACTGGATTAATTTGATTTCATATTATTTAACTACATGTGGGTGGTAAACTATTCTAAATCGAATGTTTACGTATTCAAATACTATATAATTCACATTGTCTAATTGTTTTGAGCTGTCTAATTTAGTAACTTATAATTAACTTTCACGTTTAATTTCGAACACTTTTTATAACTTCTTCAGTTATAAACAATTTAAATTAATTTAAAATAATAATGAAGACATTCGAATTAATAAATTAAACTAATCCGGTTTAATTATCCCAGCCTTTAAAACACTTAAAACATAAAAGAGTTTACGGTATTTGTCTTCAAAACTTTGAGATACATTAAAAATTTTAATCTTCCAACTTTTTGCGTGTTTGTACATTTTGTCCACGTTGTGTTTGCCTAAATTCTACAAATTTGTAGCACTTTTAAATAATCAAAATATAATATTTACATTTTTGAGGGAAATACATTTAACTTTTAACTTCTTTTTTACTCAAACAAAATTTAGGAACAAACATTTATTTAAAGTGGTTTAATCTTATCTACTGACAAATTGTAAAACACTTCCTTAAGCAGTAGATACAAAAATAAAAAAATAAACAAGGGAGGAGAAGGAAAGTTTAATGTTCGTGCTTCCTTATATCTTGTAAAAAATATAAAAACATAAATCAGAGTAAAAAAACGCCCAACTTAAAATTTAGATTAAAAGAATTAGTTGTTTTCTATTGTGACACGGTCGTTTTGAGTTATTTCGTGCACCTAGTGTGCACAAAAGATAACGTCGACAGTTGTAAACAT
This sequence comes from Abscondita cerata, assembly GCA_030710515.1. Classification (NCBI taxonomy): domain Eukaryota; kingdom Metazoa; phylum Arthropoda; class Insecta; order Coleoptera; family Lampyridae; genus Abscondita; species Abscondita cerata. The sequence continues at coordinate 27,306 of JALBCR010000660.1, forward strand.
TCGTTTTTAGGCAGTTTTTTTTCATATTAAAGAATCATTATCGACAATGTCTCTTTTATTCTTTACTCGTCAACTTACATCGTAACTTTAACTACGATTAGATAATTACCCATTATTGATTAAAGTGGAGCTTATTAAACTATCAACTTTTGGTAATGTTACGAATCTACACTCTCATTCTTATCTCGTGGCTAGTCGTTATAAAAACAAAAGGAAATATTGTCTTCAGCGTTATAATATAGTTATCTATGATTGTTTAATTGTCTATTTGGACATATTGATTTATTTTTAATTGGTGATTGTTCAATTAAATTTTTAATATTATTATTTTTATTCTATTTGGTTTCTGTTAATGTAGACTCCAGTTAAACAGTGAGCGATTGACGAAAATTACTATTTCCTTACCAACCAATTACGTAAACGTTTTCATTTGTAAATTATTGTAATGCTTGCAATCTTCTTTGAAGTTCGATCAGTAGTGACACTTTTTCCCATGCTCCATCATCTGAATTTGAATTTGTTTTGGGTTTTGAAAGGTTGTGAATCTTCCGATATAATGTACAATTTGAGATGGATTGAAGTGTTGATATCGAGATAGAAGACATTACATCTGACACACTATCTAGTATCAGTCACTATACGAAATTAATTAATTCGACTCCAAGTTCATATTAACCTGACCTGCAGGCGTGCGAGTTTATGAAGCTTGAGTACCATGTTTCGAGGGCGCTACAAACTTCCTTCTTGTGCTCCGTTCCTACCTGCGACAGATTTCTCATTATACAATTTATTTGAAAATAACCCAGGGACACTCCGTAGAGAGAATCGTTGCTACCGATGGAGCTAAGACAAACGAAGAAGTTAGATTCGCTTTTGAAGTAACTGCAGTTTTTACGCCTTGCTTCGGAAACATTGATCTGTACTGTGGAGCTATACGTGATTTGGCAAACTTTATTGCATTGCAAATTTGCCAATTTAGATTCGAAGTATAATCTTAGAAAATATCTTGACGAACGATCCTTTGATTTAGATGATTCTCTCACTACAACACTGTCTTAAAGTTTTGACTGGAGTCAGGGTTGGGCATATTGCTTTAACTTCGTTATTTATGTTAGCAGGTAAATCAGCATCCCAGTGCGACACGTGTCAAGTTCATCTTTTAATATATTACCTATTTTGAGAGTACGCAGGCTTTACCATGAACAGAGTCAACAAACGTTTTAAGGTAGAAGATATTTGTCGGATGCTAGTCTTCGAAAGATGCTGACGTGTTTACTAGCATTGCCTAGATTCGGGTCTAAAGGCCGTCGTTAATTGAAATTTCTTCCTAACGTTTCGCTAACACGAATGGTAAGCTTCTTCACAGTTCTTCTATCTCCGATGATAGATGTAGACAGTCTACATCGGCTAACGCCTCACCAACAACCTTCTGAACTCATCATAAAATAAACGTCTTCTATTATTTTAATTTAATAAATATCGATTAATATCAAATTTAATAAACTGGAGAAGGTTTTTATGCAGAAGTAAAATAATCTTGGTAATATCTTTTCTGTAGACCATCAGGTGTATTTTAATCAAAACTCGTAGCATTTTTTTGAACTTCATTTATTGTGAGAGTTTCTGAACTTTTTTATGTATTGTTTGCAATCGTTTACTATTGGCATTACATGGTTTTCTTGGTTCCTAATAAGCAATATTTTTAAAAGAATCAATGTCATTATTAAATTCATTAAAGTTTTTCTTTCAACATATTGGCAGTTACATTCTAAATTACTTTTACTACCGATTTATAAGCCCATTCCTTCAATATCAAACACAATTTTTCATCAAAATTCTCAGAGACAAATGTGTACCTTTTTTTTTGTCGCAAAAAGTAACTATGGATTTCTTAAATATCTCTTTGGTAAATAATTGTTTTCTTTCGTTGAAATAATTTAGATCACGATTCAAATGACTTGAATCAGGTTCACTTAATCTCGATTTTTAGTTTGGTTGTCAAGAGAACATAAAGGTCAAATCGCGATTGACAAATAATTGACATAACCTTAAAAGTTTTTTCTAACTGAGGTTACCTTGTTATAATAATCGATATTTAATTTTGCTTCTCAAATTCCATAAGTTATTTGGACCTATTTTCTCTTTGTAGCAGTTTCTCCTTTCTCATATTAAGGGTTTGATTGAGTTTCCGTTTTTTTGGAGTACAGCTGGATTTCACTTTATCTATATGTGTTTCTTTGTGTTTAGAAGCATTCGTACTATTGGAAGCGATACTCTCGCCTACTTCGTCACTATTGTACACAATTTTTGTTATTGATACCGATACCTACAACTGCTGCAGATTCTAAGTTATTTGAAGGCTTGTCCACAATAATCTCTCCCTTCCTACCAAAAAAAAAATTATAATTTTGTGCTCCTCTACCTGTTTTTTGGGACCTTTATTGTCTTTAATTTGACGGTAAACACGCATCAAATTCGTCCATTTCCTTTCTAATTTGTGCCTATCCTTCTACAAAAAAAGTTTGTTTAATATTATTATTTGAGTTAGTACAATCTAACACAAAGTAATTGTGTGTAATCATTTCTTCTTCAATAATAGTCTATACATGCTTCCGTTTGTTGACGTGGCTAAAATCATTCTTATGATTCTCATACAGAGATAAGAATAGCAATGTTTCAGCCTCAGACCACAATTCATCGTTGTTCCCATTAGATATTCTAAAAGTCTCTGGTTTGGAATTGGATAAATGCTTTTCATTTCATAAAACTTAACGAGTCTCAACTTCTTCTGCCACTGTTTTTGCATTTATTAAAGACTTTTTGTACATACATAGTCAGCAAATGAATAATAAGACTGCAAAAACAAATAAAAACAAAAAAAATTTTAGTTACTACCTACTCTTCAGTTAAATAAATGGCAGTCTTTTCACCCTCGCATTCTAAATGCAAGAGGAGCAGAACTTTTGATCCTTCTCTTAAACTTAGAACAAACAATAATTTATCTACGTTAGCACCGTACATATGCACAAATAACAGTACAAACTGCAGAGAATAATTTGAAGGTTTAAATTCACAAACCTGAACTTTTCGGATTGAACCAGAAAAATAGACTGATTCGTAGGAGTAAAGAAAATTTACAGAATGGGGATTGATCTAGGGTGGCGTCAACAACAACGTCGGATCGGATGCGTTAGGTCGCGTTTGGATCGCACATTAGTGGACGAAAGAAAGTAGTCACTGCAATTCTAATTAAATACAAAAATGAAGTAATTGTTGCAATGTCAAGTTTAACTGTTGAATAAAATTGTTCCTATAATTTGTTACAAATTATAAAATTATTGCATTCATTTTTAAGTATTCAATGCACTGTAACGTAACGGTATTCTCTTTAAGTTGGTACCTGATCGACCACACCCTTTTCTCCTTTAGTTTCAACGTTGAAAGAATGACGCGGTTAAAATTCCTTTTTCAAAATTTGCTTGTGGCTACAAATGGAATATCTGTTTGTTTTATACTCCTAACTCCTAAATCCTACTAGTTGGATATGTGAGAGTAATTTGAAATTGATTGCCATTACTTTCAGGTCCTATACTGTTTTTTAAACTTTTTGAGTTTGTTAAAACGATACAAGTGAGTACAACAAGTTCCATTTAACTGGGATTCAAAATCCTACATTCCAAGTATACAATACATCCTTCGCTTGTTTCTGATTCTAGGATCAAAGCGCACTTCCTAAACGGTTGATAGGTAACTACTTAGATTTAAGATTATTTTTTTATGCTTGTTAAGATCAACTTTGTTTAATTAATTTGGGGTCTCGTATACGAAACACAGAATTTCCTTTTTTTTAATTCAATACATTTAGTGCTTATTTCACTATTAGTAAATATCGTTAAATTTTTTAAATAAAACTACGTTAACATATATCGATCAATTTTAATACTCGTTAGTTTGTAAATCGATATTGCGATATGTAATCAAACATTTATGGTGCTAAATTATAATTCTTTCTTTTTGACGATAAGTGTTAAAGCATTCAATTACAAGAATATTTTTGTTTATATTATTTACTTTAAAGACGGCTTGGCGCTTTTATCACTTTTTCATTTTTTATTGGTTGTTAAATGTAATTATAATTAAAAGTCCAGCGACTATACCAAATGTGTTTAGTGTGGGTTGTCGCTACTCAAGTAGTATTTAATAAAATTATATTTAGTTTTCTTTGTCTTTTGCTTTCTATAGGCGTTTCAAAATAAAAAAAACTCATCCACGACCTCTCTCCGACTAAATAGTCTAGGCACCATATATTTTTTTTATGTGTTACACACCAACACGCAAATCTTACTATTTCCATGAATATGTATCTACTTTTCAAATAAAGTTGGTAATTGTAATTACGATAGGTAAACATAAAAAAAATTTAAGTAATTAAAAATTGCAATTATCATTAAAATAGGAAGAATTGTAAGTTATGCCATTACCTGTATAATAAAAGTAATGTTTTCAAACTCAATACTACATCTACTTAAAGAGGTTTTGTATATGTAAAGCGAATGAGGTTATTATTTTTGAAAACCTAATTTACATTCATACAAATGTTTGATGTAGTGGTAGCGCATGTAATGTATGCCGCTAGAATAAATATTGTCATTGTCGTTGCAACCTTCCCAAATTATTAACAGGATTTCCTTATATGACATGGTTTCGATTTTTATAATATACTATGTTTACGTTATTCATTATTGTCAATCATTAAACGCTAACAGAGTTCGTCAAATTAGTTTGAATATTATAAAAGCTTTTAGTTAAACGCAAAAAAATAAATTGAAAAATACAACATCAAACTTGTCGACTGGGGTGGATTAAAAAATAAACAAACATTCATTATAATTTCATAAGCAGATTGCGACTGTATCAGTTACATGGAGGAGTTAATTTGAATATTCATGGTTAAACTAAATTTTGTGGAACTTTGTCGTGCGTATGTGTGTGTTTATCTGTGCCGTCAATTGCTCGGATCGATACTTATTATTTCCGTATTTTAAAACATATTTTTACTTTATTCGGCAGAATATTAGATTGACTTTATTTAAAAATAACGGTTCGTTGGAATTTCATATACCGAAAAAATGTTTTCTTTACCTAAAGTATTCTAATATTTGTCGTTTATATAGGTACAAATATTCAGATAGAAATATTCTTTAAAAGAATATTACTAAACTAAACTCAGTTTTAAAATATCTAACAAATATGGAATTTCAATAAAGACGCAACAATATTGCAAAATATGAAAATGTAGTTTCAACTTGGCGTGTTATATACTTTAAATAAGATACATTTAAGTAGGTTTTCTTCCAAATTTCTTGATAATTGAATGTGGACTTGTAGGCCCATGCCATGATAAAACTCCTACAATGATGTGCTAAACGTCGGCAATTTTAACCCATTGAGTTGTGTTTGTTTACTCTACCTCCACTAAGAAGGGGCCTACAAACCCACATTAAATTATAAAGATACATTTATTTTATGATTTACACAAATGCAGACAACAGTATATTACGATATAAAAGCAATGTACGACAAATTTCATTGCAAAGCGAGAGTGTAATAAACCACACGAAAATAAAGAAATTTGTAGTTCGAATTGTGTACTATACTCTCTTTACGCTCACAAATTAGAAAAACCTTTAAAGACATGTAATATTTTAATTCGTTACAAGCATGGGGAAATATCACTACTAATAACATAAACAACTATTAGGTTTAATCGTTGATTGAAATATTGGTAAAGATAGTCAACCGCTTGTATTTGCTTGTATCACGGATGAAATTCACATATGCATGTTGGGTTGCGTTTTTGTTTACTTTTTTCACCTGTACTGAAGCGCTAAGTTAGAATGTGTACGATTCTTGAAATAGAATAGTTCAATTTATTCCACCGTTGTAAAAATGGCGCAACATACAATCCGTAAAATTTACTTTTGTCAATACAATGTTGCAACGTTTTCAAATATTTAGTAAACGTATTAACTAGTAATTAAAAGTGACGAATTTTTCATTTATGAATAATACCATTGATGATACATATCTTGGATTTTAATGACAATGTTTTTTAATAATTTACTAAAATACATGCGAAGCGTTATTTGTTAAAACAGTTTGGTTTGGTCGGTGTTAGATAAATAAGAAACAATTATTTTACAAATTATGCTTGCACTTTATTTTTTAACTTGCAAATAATAATGTTGACATTTGTTTGTCATTTAATAACTTCGTTAGGAATAAAGTAGAACATACTGGGAGAAATACCACTAGAGTTCAGAAACGCAAAATTATTGGTTTTTGTATCTACTTGTTTTACGTGTTCAGTTGAAAAGGATTTTAAATAAAAATTGGTTTTCAAATTTTTCAATTCAAAAGGCAACAAGTTACCGTGTTTTTTAGGAAAGTGGGTTCCACTAGACCTTCAAATTTAAATTCACTTGGTAATAAAACCTATTCCTATTACTTCTAAAAATAAAAGTACTAGATTTTAGCTTGAGGTGTGTTGTCTCCCGACGCGGTGCGGATAATACGTGTATAATACACTATTCTTTTCTGTGACGAAATAAATGACGATTTAATATTGAAAAATCATATTACAATAGAATTAGAAAATTATTGAAGGAAATTTGGTGTTAAAAATAGTACTCACTTTTTTCCCGAGGGAAAAAATAATTTACGAAAAGTGACACTTTGTTATCTGTTAGTAGAGATAAAAAGTTAGGATTTTACTCTTTGAAACTGTATCAAAATATCATGGTTTCGAATTAAAATAGTTTAATTAAAGTAAAAATAGCTCATTAATTATAAACATTGTTTCAAAAATTACAATTCCAACTGATCTAAAATAATAGTAATAATTTACAAACAATTTACACATAAATAATAACGTACCTAATACAATGCTATACATAAAACATATCCAAACATTTACACTTATTTATGCAGATAATATTCTTATTTTACGGTGTGGTTTTGTGACATCACTGTAATTATAGCTATTAGAAATATGTTTATTAGCCTCCCACTTTAAAGTTCGATATAGTTTTATTTTAACCAACTGATCGATAATTAACAGTTTATGAGTGTCGCATTCTCTGAACCATGAATTCACACTGCTGTTGAGACATTTTTTATACGGAGTTTAATTTTTTCCAATAAACCATAATCTGTTTTAAAACGATGAAATTCTTCAGTAAAAAGTTTCAATAAAAAAAACACAAATTTTGAGAATTCGGGTGATGGTCTGTGTAAGTATTTAATTCCATCAGATTTGCTGTAATCTTTATATAGAATTAATGATTCGTTCACATTGAAAACACTTGAGTCGTTAACTGTTAGCATTTCCTTACACGTATTGATATTGAAACAAATGTATTACGAGGAGTCTTCCGGATTATCGTTTATGAGTCACATTCCTTATCGGCTTAGTCAGAAATTCTACAATTGCATACTTTTAGCAACACCTTTAGTAAATGAGTAGGCTTGTTATAATATTGTTTAGATGCAAACAGTTGAGTACGTTAGATTGTAATATAAGAAAATTCAACATTCGTTCCAACATAAAAGGGATAGCGTTTCTATGTTAAAAATTTTAATTTCAATGACCAAAATTTAGAAATTTACTTGCGTAAGCCTAATAGATTTTAAAACATTTTCAACGGATAAACGATGTTAATGTAATAAATATATGAGTATGGAATTTTCAAAAGTATTTAAAGAAATTGTTTTTTTGGGAGAACGTTTTTCAACGATTTCTTTACGAAATTAATACTTTTAAATCTGCAGGTTTTTTTTCATAATAATAAACTTTATTCACATGTGTATGTATACAATCTTTGTACATATATGTGTTTGTCATGATGGTATAACCATTGTTATAACCTTACGTAAGAAAGATACAAATAAATATTATTACATTGAACAATTAACAGACAATAGAAAAAAATCTATAACAAAGGACACACATTTAATTAGTACGTCGACAAAAATCAATAAATTCTTGTATATTGTAGAACGCATGTTTTTGTTTGTTTGTCAACATTGACTCAATGCACCAATATTTCAATCAACGGCATGATGCATTGGCAACAATGTCGTGCCTTAGCATAAACTATCAGCAAAATTACAGTTTTCTATTTCACATTTATCGGCAATACTGTTCTGTAAATTCTACAATACAATTGATGTGTTTTCTTAGCACAAAGCGATACTACCGACCTCTGATGTTTAGAACAAATTTCGGGGTCGCATAATCCCGTAAGGTTGACTATCTTTACCAATATTTCAATCAACGGTTTAATTAAGTAATTGATATAATTGAAAGTCTGGCATTAGTACGCCTGCAATGAAGAATCATTAATAACAGAATGTAGTACTTAATGCGACGAACGATCAGAAAAAAAAATTGTTGCCAGATTTGTCAATAAAAAGGAAACTTATGGAAGTTTAAAGATGTGAAAGCGGCAAAAGTCGGTTTTTTTTAAAAAATCGGGTAAAACCCAAAGTAGGGCCTAGGTCAAATTATATGGGCTGAGCACATAGGAGAAGACCCCACCTACCTGTCATTTTCCTGTGTTCACCCTTCTGCCGAACACCCTGTATATTTCGATTGAAAAATTAGTTCTGAGCTATTTTTGTATTGGGCATTTTTTTAGAAAACGTCCTCTTAAAAAGTTCACCCCCGATCACATGAAATGACCTCCGATCATATGAATTTAAAAAAAAAGTCTAATGAAACAGTTGTTCAGAATTAAATTCTCTATTGAAATAAATACACGACCCCCAAAAAAGTGTCTTCCTAAAACAAACTTTAACCAAAGTTGCTCTTCTTGAGTAAGTGGAAAACTTGTTGCCATAGAAGGAATGTTACGTAGGTAGTATTGTCAAGATGTCGGACAAAGAAGACGCGGCTGCCTGTATCATCATAGTCACCCACTGTACAATAGGTCCTCGAAGATATTGGGTGAGACCCTTGTTGCAGGTTAGAGATAGGTACAGTGTAACTGATCTTCGACAAGATGACGTCGATCTATTCAGTGGTAAACTGAGGTGCGACGAGAGTGACTTTAAGTATTTGGTTTTAATAATCAGACATAAAATCAAAAAACGTGACACAAACTCCAAAAAAAAATTCAGTAGTCTCATTATGTTTTTTGGCTACTATTAATTGGTAAAATATCTCAGAGTTGTTTAAAAATATATTCAAACCTCTTAACTTTTTAACTAACAAGTTTCGGGTATTTATTTAAAATCAACCACTTTCTGTTTGTTATTGAAGTTTGTAAAACCTTGATAGAACTCCTGAAGGATAATGTCATGGTAAGTCAATCAAAATTGCTTATATATATTCAGAAGTTATAGAAACTAATAAGTGCTAACCAAATATTTCATACATAAGAAATTGTGATTACCGTTATATTATTATTTTGTATGATATGTTGAGATTAAAGATGATAAAAGGGCTGATGCATTGACAATGAGGGTTGCAGGTTGGGTAGGGCGAAGAGTGTTACCTGTTACCTCGGTTAGCAGATAAGGAGAGCTGGAAATCAGTGAGATTCTGGAATTTTATTTAAATCTCGATAAAAGTTATAGTCCAGTATGCAGGGTCAAATTTTACCCCAAAGCCAAAAAACAGTTGTAGAAGCATAAAATTAGGAATATACCAAAACCAAAAAAAATATTTAAAATCTAGAATTTTGGGATTTTCTCGTAAAATGTTGAAACTACGATAAAATGGCTTCTGTAAAAAGAGAGAAGATGCTAATTTAGATGAAATAATTCTAGAGCACTTGAGATGATGTACATGAAGTTAGGTTAGGTTAGGTTACGTTAGGAGTTCATTTTTCAGGGAAAATCATACTTTTTCGAGCTGAAAATGGTGTGAATGATTTTCAAAATGCAAAAAATGTTCTGAACTGTTATGTAATGATAAATACGAATAAATAAATGTAATGATAAAGAAAAGAGGAAGAATATGTTTTGGGTTTATATTCATGACTCCGTTACTTATCGATGAACATGATGAGAGTTATGAAGATCCCAATCGAAAATAACATGGCAACAAGGTAAGTAATTCAAGAATAACATTTTCTAACCATACATATTTCATTCACAGTTCCCTTCTGAAACGCCATCTCCAGAAATGGAAACATTAACAAAGGAAATCAATGCAATTAAGAGTTGAAAATTTAAATCTTAAAACTGAAATAAGAAACCTAAGTAATCCCAGTAACAAAAAAGGTCAACTATCATACGTTAAGATTGCAACTAACGCAACTACCCAACCTGAAAATAAAACTATATTTAGCAAGGTAAATAAAGTTAACCAGGGTTCAATAACAAAAAATAATTTCATTGAAGAGAAAACTGAATCTATTATTAGTGATCCTCATACTCGTCAATTAACGAAATCTCCAACAAGCAATAAGCTAAAAGCTTAAGAAGAGTAATTTACAGTACTAAACAGGAAGAAACAAATGAAAAAACCACAAATAGAAGGAACCGGAGATAATCAACTAACGATAATTAAAGCAGCCAACAGTTATTCCTATATTCATGCCTATAATTTAGCACCAGATGCTACAATTCAAATTCATCTAAAACATCACAATTTCAACATGCGCTCTGTAAAAAATTAATTTCCAGACGTCCTAATGACTACAGTTCATTCAAAATATCAGTGCTAAGCAATGATTTCAAATAGAAAAAAATCGTGAGATTTGGCCACAGTGTGCAAAAATTAATAATTTTTTATTCCATCTCACAAAGAAGATGAATCACAACTAACACTAGCATTATTAAATTCGCAAACGGTAAAAAATAAATTAGATTTAATTGAGGCATTGATGCTGGTTGAAAGAATTAATATTATGATGTATATGTGAAAGTAAGACGCAAGATAGTGACATAAAGAATGTGCACATTTTCAATAGTAAGTTATTTTAATCGAAAAATTATTGTTTTTTTGTCGATGATCTTACAATTATTGAACCTGCAAATTCTGATGTTGATTTAATAGATATACTGCAATGTTCCTTCAATACACTAATTCAATATTTTAAAATTAACAAACTTGTTATTAACCACAAAAAAGACTTGCCACTTAAAATTTGACAGTAAAAGCTCTGTAAATGAGTACAATCTTATGTCAAAGTTTTGTGAAAAACCGATTAATCTAGTTAATAGTTACAAACTTCTGGGATGTAGAGTAGATATTGATTTAAATTAAAGTAAACATACTACTTTAATTTGCAGCAAAATTTCATCAAATTGTTTTGCTTTATGGAAATTGTCGTACATTACTAACAAAAACATTGTTTTAATCGTATTATATTAGCAACATTGAATCAGTTATTAGATATGCCATAACTTTATGGGGAAACTCCACAGCTGCTGAAAAAGTTTTTAAAAGGCAAAAAAGGACAGTAAAAACTAGAGATTCTTGAAGAAAATTTTTCCAAGAGGAAATGTTACTCACATTATTAGGAATCTATATACTCGAGTTATTAAAGTTTGTTAAAGATAGTATGAGTAGCTTTTACCAGTTATATTTTGTTTATTTGTTAAATTTGACATGTCCTACATCTATTTGATGATCTTTTAGATTAATAAAACTTTTATTATTATTATTATTATTATTATAAGAAATTGTATAACAATCAAAAGTACATCAAAAACAGAAAATTAGAAAAATATACATGACGTGTATAGTAAATTTTAATATAAAAATATTAGGATGAATTCAAATATCTTCTTCATCTGTATGAATATCCTCTGGGCTATCAATCGAGTTTCCATCAGGATAATCATTTTTATCAGAATCGTTATTATTAAGCATACTGAAATTCTTGTAAAAATCCGATTTGCAAGATTTACACAGAGCAGTGCATGAAAAAAATCATTTTCAAGAGTGTCTCTGGAACAGGCTGCTGCATCATCTGGTTGATACAAGAATGTCTTTGCCGGACCAAGGGGTCAAGGAATCATTGGATAACCACTGTTAAACCTGGAAATATACTCTGTAAAGGTGCTGTCTTGCTGCATCAGATGTTGGTGCCATAATGGTCAAGTTAACTGCATGTTATTTGAACACCGCCTTAGTAAATGATATGTAACGCTAATTTTTGGACTTTTACCAAAAACTTTCTATTTGCACTTTTTGTCTCAAAATATTTGACCATTCATTTTTTCCCAGTCTTAAAAAACGCAGGTGTTGTATTACAACCTGTGAAGGTGTAAATAAATGAGAGATTTTTCCGGATATTCAGATAGTATGAATAGTATGTTTTCTTGTTATTTCCTTTGGCCAATATCTAGAAATATTTTTTGGGCTGTTCTCTCATATTCCCTTAGCTCACACATTACGATTTCTAAGTCTGCATTAATTAATTAATACACATGAGGATTGTAAAGGCGTGTACTATACAAGACTCCAAAATGTACTGCGCATGCGTCTCTGCGATAATGGCTGAGCCACAAATTAAGGCAAATTCGGCAGATTTTATTTAGCTTGTATTTCAGGGGTACACCATCCTGGGGTGTGCTTATCAATTGGAATCGAAAGAAAATGTTTCCTGTTTTAATTCATATGTTTACTTAGTTCTGAAAACCGTATACATATATAGTTTCAATTTAAAAAAAACTAAGTTTTTTGACTAAATCTACATTTTTGGCTTTGTGAGGCAACTGAGAATACTTTGGGCAAATGCAATAATGCCAAAGTTGATTTAGAGGTAACTCTCGAGCTATGGCGTGAACCACGATGCAAGGAGTGTACTTGCCGTAGGTAAAAAGGTCGGTATCCCTTGCTAACATCGGCCTAACTAGGTTACCCTACCTTACATCTTAATTTTAGCGTTTTATGATAGTGCTAACGGTTTCGTCACTACACTATACCGGTTTATACTGATCTTCTGGGACATCATACATATCACGTACATCAGAATACAATATTTTAAATGTACCATACGAATAAATAAATAAATAAACATATAGATCTACGTTTGGCAAGAGGCTTGACTAAAATGGCGTATATGATACCTACTTTATGGACGGCGTTTAGCAAATTTCATGTTGATACTGCCACCGACTTGTACACGATCGGTCCGCAATCTATTTTGCATAGTACCAGAAATGTATAAAAGTTGAGAAGTTGATTCCTGGGAGCCCCCCACTTAGTGTACAGGAGTCATTTGATAAGGTTCAACTCTCTTATGAATTTGGTTTTGATCTTCTCGACGAGAAGTTTTTACGACAGACGATCGTTCTAATCGAGGTAGGTAAGTTTAGGTACGCAATAAAGCGTTCTGTGGTTGATTTTCATGCAGAGTCTGTAATAGGGAGTCAGCAGGTTACAGAAATGCATATCTTGTTTTGGAGCAGAAAAACTTATACCGTCTTTTCGCGCCCTACTCACTAGAGTGTCGATCGCCACATAAACTTTTTGATTTAGGTCATATTTAAGGGTAAATGCTGCGGCCGATCCTCAGATCAGGGTTTCCCCATATGTTATTAAGGGCGATCGCAAAAAACTGATGTTCAGAGTAGAATTTTGGAGGGTGCCATTAACAACGTTTGACAACTACAGGTTTCCAGTCTTAAATGAACTCTAAAATATCTTTTGCTCATAAAAAAACGAAAAATGGCAAGTTGTCTGTGTAACCCCAATTGAACAATCTTTCCAAACCATAGAATCTCCACATCATATCTTAAGCCTTTTCTATAAAAGAAAACCGCCGTTAGGTATTTCTGATAACGAAACTTTGCATAATAAAGAGTTCGAGATAAGCCAGGTTGTCCAGGGATGATCTGCCCGCACAGAAACCGGATTGGTGTTTTACCAACTGAAACGCTTACTCAGATACGATGTGAGACTTATAGGACGGTAAGTTTGAGTTATCGATGGGTCTTTATCCCTGTTAAGTAGCGAAATTACGATGGCTTCTCTCCAACGTAAAGGGTACGTGCCTTTTGTCCATATACAATTAAAAGTCGCTAAAAAAATCGTCTGCTTGTTTTCAGAAAGCGTGATGGATGTTATCACCACTAGGGCAGCTTTTTAGAGCTTGATCTAACTCCTATTTCGTGAATTTTCAGTTGAATTCCGTGAGCTGCTGATCTGCTCGAAATGGTCCGCAAACTTCTCGAATACTCTACCGGCTCACCTATCATGACGCCATCCACCCGCGAAGGCTGTTTACTTCCGGAGATCTTAGACTAATTGGCCTATAGGTTCATTTAAACGTAAAATGTATAGATATTTTCCATTATAATCAGTGGGCTAAAATTATTATTGTAAATCGACGTTAACCTTGGTTTGTTTATACTATAATTGTTTTAACTAATAAAAAATTATCTCTTTATTGTGCGTACTATAAAAGAACTAAATTTACGTTTGATTCTATATGCATGTGTGGTAAGCAACATTTTTTCTTGTCTACAATTTTGCTCCCTCAGTTATTCTGTATGCATAACATTTATCACAATAATACCCCAAAGACATCACTGCATTATGTTGTGGTTTAATGTTGTTTGTCTCGTATATTACAAATGTAGTTATAAAAACTCATTTTGTTCAGCGTAGTATTTAACGAACAACCGCAAGTTTTCGAAACATAAAATTTATTTGTAGACTAGAGCGGAGAGTTGTAGAACTTTACGCAATTTATATTTTATTGTAATGCTTTAGTGAACAGATTAAAAACAGTTAGTAATGTTCTAATTCCACTCCGTTTCGTGACAAAATTTCGTTGAGACAAAAATCATAATTAGTAAACTATCTAAAAATCAAAGCATATTAGATTTTTTATCAAAGAATGACCGAAAAAATAACCGTATAGACAAAGTACGTTTATTTAAAATCCGTCGTTATTGTTGACATTTTGTAATTGTGAACCTACCATCGTTACCTAATTATTGTTACATTTTCTTTGACAGTTTTAGTTGTCGAACAAAATCATTTGTAGAACGGTGGCAAGTTGATAATCATAAAATACGAACCGTATTTTTAAAAACTCACATTACTTTTGTTAAAACATTAATCGTCTTTACTCGTAAATTAAATAATTTAATTTTAAAATATATTTGACTGCATAAATCAATGACGTTTTTATTATATTAATAATACTTAAAAGTTCCACACAGTTAAAGACGAAATTGAGAACAGTATTACACCCTTGGGAACCATTCAAAGGTATGAACAATAGATCACTATATAAACAGTATAAAATTCATTGGTTTTGTATGAACCACATAAGATTCATATATAGTTTCAATTTTATTAATGTTTAATTTTGTCCTGACTCAGAGAAATATAATTTTACCAAAAGCGTATATGCACAGTAAATTTATATTACAATGGTTATTGCAACAAGAACAACTAAATTTGAAATAAAACTTTTCCCAATTTATTTGACCTGTTAATAACATATTCTTTGTTAAAAATACCAACCACCATTAAATTAAAAATTATTTATTGAATTTGAAGTAATTGTTATAGCTCTGTTTATTTAGTATTGATTTTATGAATTATGAAAAGTTGTTGTTTTTTCACAAATGTTTTGATCTTCAGAAATTTCATTTCTGTTGAAATTGCCCACAAAGTAGCGATCGTAGTTGATCTGTAGTGCCGTAACATCGTAGCGTAAAACATGTATTTTTGTGTGTTGCTGTAAGGTACAGAGTCTCTTAAGTTTCTCAGAATTTGCCTAACCTTAAAAATTAACACAGTAGAATGTTCCACTACGATCAGCTCATAAGATACAATCCACTGATTTTAATACATTACGATTTGTAATTGCAGTAAAAGTTTAAAGCTTATGTAAATCAATCTAATAAAAAAACTCAATATCAAATTTCAAGTACAACTCTTGTTACCGTTTAGGGCGCCACCTACTGCGATTAGAGAGAGAGAGAAAGAAAGATTTCTAATTATAAGAGTATAAGGAAAAACACTGCAAACTTGTACCTAAAACTATAAAGAAAGACCTCGTTTCACTTTGTTGACAAAGTAACACAGCAGAGGAGAAAAAGTTCTAAAAAAAATGGCGTCGTAGGGACATGCTCCTACTCAAAAAGTTTAACAGCTTAGGGTGCTTGTGGAAACGATTGCATATTAAATCGCTCCCCGCAGTGTCTAGTGTACTATGAGATTTGTTATAAGTTTTTTTGTAATCCCAGACTGTTATTTTGATTTAACAGCATCTAATGCCAATTGAAAAGTCACTTATAACAACCGCCGGCTTTCTAAATACATAATAATAAGTTAACGAAAAATTCCATGCCAACACAAATAAAGTATGATGTGGCGATTTTTTTGTAGAATTATGCGAGACCCGTGTTTGTTCCGTTTTTCTTCTCAAGAAAGTTATATTCCGATGGGATTACGAAAAATATTGAACGACACACGGCCGATACGCAAATAACACGCTTGGTTAATTCACAAACATTCGATTTAGCCTGTTATTTGTTACATATCGGCTAATGTTGTTAATAACTATATTGATCGAGATGTTTCAATTAATTATGTCACCTTAGATTTTCATTGAAATGATAAAAATTCAGTCACAAATACCAACTTATATTTTTAGACTAAATTTTTAACGACAGCGAAAAAAACCATCGATACTCTGCTATATTTTTGTTGCTTGCGTAAGGTGCCAAAGCTCACTAAACTAGAAAAATTAATAAATTCGCATTCAAATAAAACAAGAAACGTTTTGCGCAAAATTCCACATGTTGATATGTGGCGTCGTAGAAAAATTGGCACTCAAAGCGGCTGCGACTCGAAATCGAAGCAGAACGCGCTCACTCTCGAACTATGCCTTTTCAAATCACGCTAATCCGCACACCGGTCGATTATTGTCAGTCTATTCACGTCTTCCAGACAAAGAGAAACTTTCAAGACAGAAAAAGACATCATCATAATGCAGTTCAGGAGATGAGGGGATGCTGTGATGTTCTGGTGTTTGGAAAATTAAGAGAATCGAACAAAAAAAAAATGCTAATGGAAAAGGAAAGCGAGTAGGCAAAGAAGCACACGACGGAACGTCCTTATTATACGAGAGGAAATGCATTGGCAGAGAAGGCTGTTAATATAGCTAAAAATTTATGAAAGCGTAGTAAAGAAGAAAATTTAGATATAAAGTTATTGTTATTAGAGCACAGGAACATGCCAGTTTTAAGTTCATCGTATTCTTCTGCAGAACTTATTTTTTGTAGAAAAACAAGAACAATCCTACCAATTCACCAAAACCGGTTAAAACCAAAAGTTGTAAGAATTTTGATCAAGTAAAAATTAAAAAGATATAATAAATAAAAAGTATTTTGACAAAAATACAAAGAAAATGATCTTAAATTCAGTAAAGGTCATAAAATTTTCTATAGAAATAATTATGATAATTTTTACCTGGAAAATTTATAGAGTACGGCCATACGCCAAGAACTGTTATTTTTTATAATTGTAATGATAAGATTAAGTGTCAAAATAGAATTGAAATTAAATCAATGTTTGCTTCTCCTACGAATTACAAAAATAATTTACAGAACAAAGATTGTTATTTAATAGATAAGCAATCTGATTATTTCCTTAATAGAAGAGTTTTTCTTCAAGATATAGAGGATAACATTTCCTTTTTAGGAAAGGTTTTCTTCAAGTTATAGAGGAAATAGGCGAAGAAAACATTGTAATGAAAAACAATTATTTAGATAATGTTTCACTGAATAATAGTAGATGTATCAGAAGCAACCTAATTATTTGATAGATTACGTTTTAGAGTAAAAGGAGAGATGTAGGGTAGTGATAGTTGAAATTATAATTTGTAATGTTTGCCAAGTGTGCCAATGTCAGGTTTGTAACGTGGAGACGGTAGTTGTAGAAAAAATAATAAATAAGTTACATCAAACATGACAACGTCTTTTAATTTTTAATTTTCATAAAAGTTAATACAACCATAACAAGACGAGTAATACAGAAGGGAGGATGGAGAAAGTTGCTGGAATAAATAAATAAAAATGCTAGAATAGAAAATATGAAATGAGTAAGATGGCAAGAGAAGGGAGAATTGATAAAGGAAAATACACAAAATTGAATAGAGGAGGGAAGGCAAACAATACTGTTTGGAATTAGAATTTTAAGGAAATACTAACAGAAAACAAAATGTTGATGAAAAGGCAATAGATGAAATAGAAAAACAACACGGAGTGGAAAAAACGAAAGTAGTCACAGTACAGAAAGTTAACGAAATAATAGCAGAACTGAAAGAAAACAAAGTGAGACAAATAGATAATAGAAGATAATAGATAGAGAAGCCCTAAAGAAAAATATATAAGCTGAAAAATTTTAAGAGACATAATTTGATCTTTTTTAAATACTCTATCGTATCTCTACTATAGACAACAAAAAAAATATGTTCATAATGATCATAATGATCATAAGTGTTTAATTCACTTCCGGTATTAGTATTTTCTTGAAATTTTCTCAAAACATTTGTGAAATAATACCAACTAACCATGCCAAATCTAATTAAAATTGCATAAACCGATTTGAATTTATAGTAAAAGAAAGCCACTTCAAGGCCACTAGTCCAAAAATTAAGCGAATTTAGTCTAATTAAGCAAACACAATTTCTGTCTTGAGGTGAGTTATTTGTAACGGTTGTAGTTCACAAATAAACAAATAGCTAAAATTTAAGGTGACAGTTCTAGCGATGCAACCTAGAACAGAAGGAACACAAAAATATTGGGCACGCAGTAGCGTACTAAATACTTGGAGGATCCCGAATTTATAAACGTTAATGCAGCAGTGTCCGATTACAGTCGGAGGTGGTTAAGGTTCTTAGGAGAGCGCAAAAAAATAACTGCTGAATTACGTGGCGCCACCTACTGGCTAACGGAGAGAAATAAATCCGATCAGTAGGAATTCAACTGGTTTTACTTACAATCGTTGATTGTTACAATCTAATACGCTACAACAAATTGCCAAGTTAAGAGAGAGAGACAACAAACCAATAAATATAACACATACAATGTAAAATATTAGGAATATTTAGCAATAACGACAAAGTTTGTAGCAACAAACTTGCGTGCGTTAGCAATAACTAGATTTTCGTCGTACACGATCTAATTTAAAATAAATAGTTAAGTTTTTCGTTCATTACAGTCGTTATGGATAAGGCACCAATTTAAGATTGGTGAATACATAACTGGATGTACACTCGTCACGTACAACGCGGTGGCTTAAAGCTACTAGTACAGGTTTTAAATATAGAATGTAGCTTCCGCCAAACAAAGGCCTTTCGGTTCGCAAATCCTTCGAAACTCTGAAGGAGTTCGTGCCGACAACACTAGCGTGGGAGTATGGAGGCTACCACGAATCACAAATGGTCTTAAAATAGTAAAGATAAATAAGTACTATAAGTATGACCGCTTGATGTTGCGTGTACTTCGGTTTCGACCGCATGTAAGATATGAATTGTTTCTTAAAACGATAACTTATCTAGTTCTGTCGTACGTAAAGTTGATAACGAGGTCCTTGTTAATGCTACAGCTACTGGAAGTTCGAAAGGAGTTCCCTGGAATATGATAGAAAACCCAATTCTAGGAGTCGAAATTGTCGCGGTGAACCATGGGCGCACTGCGTGTAAATACCTTAGACCGCAGGAGGTGTGTCGGTCCGGCGTCCCCGAGATCGGCCACCGTAGAATTACAGATAATAGGTTGTTTCAGCGTCTCCAGACATACAACATAGGAAAGAAGTTGAGGTCGATATCAAATATCCACACTCAATTATTGAGAAATTATCGAAACCACATAGCAGTTTATATTAAGTTTTAGTTTCAAAACGAACGGCTATCCGCCCAGGAACCAAGCACGAGTCACAAGATGTCCTCTTGCCGCTCTGATCCAGAAAACCGCAATTATCGTTCACCAATCAGAAAATTCGGTTCAAAAGGCGGTAAATTTAATTTGTGTTGCAACGCGCAATTTGAAGATTTTGAACCGTAACATATCTGTCCACATGTAAACACGACACATAGAAAACTACTGGTTTTCTGGGATTGTGAGTAAATAATTTGTTTGTTACAAATAAATTATTAAGAGGTTAAGTTAAGACAAAACCTTACAAGAAAATTGTACCCAAAAATGGAAGGAGGTTTTACCATCTGCAGATGAAACCATAATATTTCATTTAATTAATTTTTATTTAACAAAAAGCTTCGCAAATTTAAAAACTATAAAGGGTTGTTGTGAAAGTAAGAAAAATAGATTTGATTACACTTAAGAGAATTTTTATTCAGAACCTCCTTATGTGATACCAATCATATTTACTTTGCCGTATTGCGTGGTATACTAATTTTATTATTCAACCCAAACGAGTTAAATAATATTTTAGCAGCTCACACTATTTAAATTTACTTACTGTATTTAGCAAAGTAATTTTTACATTTACTAAATTATTAATTCAATTGAAAAAAATATTATATTAAATTCGTTGTATATAGGGTCTATTGTTCAACACCTACTATTACATTTCCTCTCGTTGAACAATCTACTGCTTATACATACAACTGATTTAATAATATTTGATTCGAATCCTAAAGTAAAATTTAAAATCAATTACACCATTACTTATAACTCAAACGTAAAAAAATTCAAAACAAATAACAAAAATTGACGAGCCCCAGCGTTTTTAATTTCAACTTGTGATCATATCGATACTCCACTGGAGGAAATAGGTGAGCCATGTGCATTTTGTTGCGTTAAAGAAATATTATTTTTGAAAGTATGTAATTAAAGCTTATTAAACAAAAGATATGAAGGTACTTGTAGTCAAATAATTTACCCAATACTGCTAAGTAATATTATAATTTAGTTTAAATTGTTTAAACGTTTTTCGATTGATGGAAATAACAATCTTCTCCAGTCGTTTTTGTATAAAAAATATTCTTACAACTAAAATAGAGCTAACAAAATTGTGATTACATTTTATAAATTTTTTTTATGTATAATAAATGAAAATAATTAATTAAACGAAGGGGTTGGTTACTCATGAAAAAGGCAAGTATTACTACTTCAAACCAATTGATTATTAATTAATTCAGATTTAACTTTAAGTTAAGCATGTTACCTCTACAAACACAGTACTTGTCAAGCGTTTCAAATTATTTTATCTTAATACATAAAGAACATATCTGCGTAGATGTTTACATAAAAATTGGCTTTCCCCATATCAAGCAGATATAAAGCTGAAACAACCCCTAATCTCATTCTGATTAGACCATTACAAAATAATAATAATTTTTTCAATATAGTACTGCTTTATGAATTACAAACCAATTTAGAATTTGATTGTGTTTGTAAATGTAATCAAATAATAACTAAATTTTTTTACAAAAATTATGTGTTATAAATGTAAGTATTTTAATTACAAATTTACTAATGACTAACAAATAAAGGAACTAATTTTGTACTTCTAAAAAATAAGTAAAAGTAATTTGTTTTCGGCAAGTGTTGTTAGAGTTAATTGTTACTTGGTGTTATCTTTAACAAAGCTTTGATAGTCCCTAAGATTGTACTCCCTTAAGAGAAACCGTTTTGGTGTTTACAGTTTAGATAAGTTCAAGAGTATTATTTAAAATATAATAGTAAACAATATTTCAGTTTGTTTTTCTTTATCTTTATAGATAGTTCTAAAATTTAACATGTTACTTTGTTGTATAGTAATTGTTTAATGGTTATTAAATTACCAATTAACTTTTGTGTTATGTAGTTACATCAGAACCAAGCATGCATGAAACGTAATGAGTTAGTAAGACGCAAACAAAATTTGTCTTCATTTTGTTTATGAACCTTTATAATTTAGGTGCGACCCTTCTAAATTGCACGCCCCACATGAGTATGTTCACGTTTGTTTATGCTTTACTAGTAAATCCCGTTTTTCATTTAATGTATTTTATACTTAGATTTCAAATACTTAGCATTTATCTATAATTAAAATAGACCTTGCACTAAATTTAGGCATAAGTAAGGTATAGTGCATTGTTGGCAATTGTATTTGAATATGAGTGTATTGTATACAGGGTGGTGCTTTTGAAAACAGGTCATACGTTAATGGTTTTGGTATCAAAATGAAGCTAAGATTAGTCCGTATAGCTGTTGCTATTAGGAGTCAGCTGAATTTCACGTTGTTTTCAAAAATTTGTCAATAAAAATAAAAGTAAGTTTTGATAATGAAAGGAAAATAGTATTGAGTTGCCTAAGCAATCAACATTCCTACGTTTTGACAATAAGGCTGAAAGGAAAGTTATTAATAAGCAAATAAAAATTAAATAGAAAGGTCACAATAAATAAACATCATAAATTACTAATTTTTATTGACGAATTTTGAAAAATACCGTGTAATTCAGCTGATTTCTGATAGCGAGCGCTATGCGCAATAATTTTAGCTGCGTTTTGATACCAAAACCATTTTTGTCTGTAATGGTTGTAGTTTACAAATACATAAAAGAATAGACGACTCTAGCGGTACAACTTAGATAAAAAGAACAATACTATTGAGTTCGAATGAACGCACTAAATTCCTGGAAGATCCTAAATTTACAAGAGTTATCGCAACAGTGTCCGGCTTCGTCGGTAGATTTGGGGAACTGAAAAGAAATAAACTGTTGCGTAACGTGGCTCCACCTGCTGAGTAATAGAGAGAAATAAAACCGACCAACAAGAGTACAACAGGTTTTACTAAAAGATCTAAAACGTTAAGACGAACACAATATCAGAGAGACATATAGGAAATTTAAATATAACAAATAACAACTTAAAAATACTAGGAGAATATGTGAGAAGTAAATAAGACTGTCGCATAAAGTTTTACGGGCATTAGCAACAACGATTTAATTAAAGCTCGTTACTAATGTATCAAATTCAGATAAGCTTTATAGTTACCTCCCAAATTTAGAGATAGCGTACCAATTTAAGATTGGTTCCTACGAAAACATGACGTACACACGTCACTTACACAACGGTGCCTTAATACTAATTTAAACTCGGAAGAAATACGATAAGTGGGTCTCGTCAACCCAAAAGGCCTTTTATTTTTAACGTCGTCCCGTTATCTACAGCGTCTAGGCTCTGATGAACGTTTTTGCTAGCGGCAGTATTGGACAGCGTCAGAAAGTAGTTAATTCCAGAATTTTCCTTAGGGGAGGTTTATATTGAAGTGCAGATAACAAATAGGGTCCCTCTAAGTAATATATATGCAGCATGAACGAGTCGGTAGACCTGCAGCATTCACCAGCTGTTGTCGGCTTAAGTGTAAGCGAAATCGTGATACTCGAACAATTAGGTAGCGAGAGATTCCTAAATAGCCATTCTAGCACCTCCAGGAGTTTTTCAGGTGTAAGATACGGCGAAAGTGTGAGGTTAACATACGTTCTAAAGCAAACGTTGCAATTAACAATTAATACTCTAAATTAACCAAAGAAATGGCAAAAAGACCCACTAACGCGTAAATTAATGGGATTTATCTTTCCGCACTCAATTATGGTGCAGTTATTGAAACCACGTTGAAATTTCACTTATATTTTTTTTGCTTCGTGAACCACCGTCAATCGCCCAAGAGGAAATAGAAAGTTTCAAGATGTCGACCCGTCGTTTAGTTTAGTTCCCCATAATTCGTTTCACCATGTAGGCGCGGTAGATTTGATTTTCGTTGTAACGCGCACCTACGCCATACGTTTTTAACACGGCTTACGACCTACGTTCAGGTTTGGGTATTTAGAACCGTAACATGTCACTTGAAAGGGCAAGCAGAAATTAAAAAAAAAACAGTTCACTATGCTAAATCCCTATGATCCGTTTTCAAAAGCACCACCCTGTATATTTATAATAAAATTAACTATCTACCAAGTTTTAAAAACAATGTATTATGCTTAAATATTATAATAAATTTCGAATACTTATAAAACCACTCTTTTGGTGGATTTTGAATTCGTTCGCAAAATCTTTTAAAAATGTTTGTCAAATAGTTTGCATAAATGTATTTTTCTACTTCGCGTTTATATTGTAGTTGTTACGACACGCAAACGGTAAAAATTATGTTTCAGTTGGCAATGGTGACTTAAGGGCATTTCATTTTAATCACATAATTAGTATAACCTCAATGAATTTGAAGATTAATTTGTTAATAAAAATTCATCCATTAAAGTTTGGAATAAAACTTTCTTAACTAAAAATTTAAATTTTAAGCAACTTTATAAACATTGTTTAATTTATAATTACATTTACATTTGGTAATATAGTATATAGACGGTAAGTACTTTTATTTATTATTTTCAGATTTGGTTTTGATAAAATTGGTGAAGTTCAATATAATAACAAATAATTTGTTTATATGTTACTGACAAATAAAATCAAGACACTATAAATTGTAATTTCGTTTTATTTTAGAATACATAAAATAAGAGCACGACACTTGGAAGTGGATGTTACCTTCGTCACGAACACAAACATTCTCCGTAATTTTACAAAGATTGTCATCTGTTAAAGGCCAATTTCAATGTGAATGTTGTTTTCCAAGTCTTTAGTCGTTGTTGGGCTGTTAGCATTCAAAGAGCTCTGGGAATATTTTAACGTTTATATATCACTATAATTGAGAATAAAGGTACGACAAGTTTAATGATTATTACATTGGCTCAAAATATTGTAACATTTTCGGAAATAACTGTAATTGTCCTAGCGCCAGTTTTTAAATTCCATAAAGTTTTTGTTCTAAGTTGACACTTACGAAGAGCAAATTCTGTGTACATTATTATTGTATTTGTTATGGTTATATATATATATTATTGTATACACGACATTAATACAAACATGAGGGTTTTGAATTATAAATTTTCAGTACATATTTAATTACATATAACGTTAATCTTTTGTGAAAATTGGGCGAGAATGTAATTCAATTGATTATAATATTGTGAGTGAAGATTAAAATAAAGAAATATCATTAGATCAATAAATTTCCAAAAATAAAGGTGCGTCTAATAATTTGACCAGGAATTAGTACTTTGTGTTTTTAAAGATGACTGGATTATGTTATTTAAATCGAATTTGAATTCGGCGCCAACACAATGGTGGGGGTACCGGGTACCGTTATCAAGTGCACTGCACATGGTTCTAGATTCTATTACGTTTATTATTCTGTCGTGGTTCTAAGCTCTGTACTCTGTCCTAAAGCTAAAGGAAGATTTCAGATATAGTTTTTTTTTATTTTAATAATAAGTAAGGTCAAACTGCAAGATATCAATTTTTGTGACCATAAAAATTACAATTATTATAGTAGACATTAACAGTGACAGATGAAGAATGATTAGAATGAATGACGACACCCGGAATATTTTCATTCTCAGTAACAATGTTTTGCTGAATATTTTGGCTATCTATATCGGTTGCGGTGGTATCTATGAAAGGTTTTTGAGTTGAACAACTTGGCAAATTTAAATTCTTATCTAAAATGTTGGAACAAGAAGGTGAGTTTGAACAAGACCTAAGCATTTCAGCAACTTCAATTTTTTTTTAGAGTGGAATCAACATACCTTTCAGCCACAGCAGATGATTTCCATCTACTGTCACGCTTTAGGGTTAACAAGTCTCCACTCTGATTTGCCAACTGAGTGGCACTCGACCTTCTAAAACAGTGACTAGTATAAAGTTGTGGTTGGGAAGTTTAAGAAAAATCGCGATTTTTACTCTTTTATTGCTTCAAGTGTTTACGTTTCTCCCTATTCTTTAGTGGACATTTGATATAAATATTTAAAAGATTAGGGTGGCGCCTGGCAATTCCAACAGTGATTCGTATTAAGGAACTTTAGTCTTCATTAAAGGTAAGTGAGAGACAATTCTTTAATCCACCCCTTTCGCGGTTTGAGCTAGCTTGGTGTTTGTCACGCTGCGTACTTGATCTTCAAGTTTCGTCGCGTAATAACTTGTCTGTATATGACTTTTTCAAAAATTTTAGAAAATGAAGGTAAGAAACTTATGAGTCGGAGGTAACTGTAAACCTTATTGTTGTTGTTGTTTATTTTGGGCATTAGTTTGAGTAGGGAGTATTTGCAAAGTTCTGGAAAATATCCTTCTTCTAAACAACAATTTACAATATACGTCATAAAAGAAGCAGCAACACTAAGACATATAGTATCATTTTTGCAGGGTTTTGTAAATTTCAACAGCATATGATTTAAGCTCTAAGACGATTTTCTTATCTCATCGATACTGGTAAGTTTAAAAGAGAAAGACAGATTTGAGTTAAATTTTTCAGAACTGTAACATTCTGTAATGTCGGAACAACTATTTGTAGGACTATAAATTTATAATTATAATTTTATTTCAAAATCGGTTTTACTTTTACTACAAACACCTTTATAGAATTGACGTTCATATCTCGACTTTGTATGAAATAGAAAGTACACTATTAACAAATGATGTAGCTACTATTTAGTTTACTTACGATGATTGTAAATATGGAACGTTATTTTTAAAATAATAAAACGCGATTTATACAACATACAGTCTCTGTTAGCTTAGGATTTGAATGCAAAAGCTCTGATAAGAAGGGTATTGATATTCACTGTGTCACGTCAATGATTAATCTTACAGTTTATTGTGATTCTACAATAAGTACATTCGAGTAAACGTAAATATACTTGTGCTCAGTAGTGTAAATACACCAAACTTTTGTTATAATTGCATAAAAATGAAAAACATTTTAAAACCTCATAAGTACACTTTGGGCTCGAATTTGCTCTGCAGTTGATTGCTTTAACTTATTCATACAACATGTTTTCCCCAAAGCAACGTCATCCAATTTTTTTGTTCAATTGACTAGATATTGAAGTAAAAGTTACTCATTGATTTGATCCAATTGACAGTGGGTCGTTAACAAAAATTAGTACAATTTAATTTCTTCAGTATAAAAAAAAAACATCCGTTTTGTTATAGCTGCTAAAACCGAACCGTTAAATAGGCAGTAAATGGAAACGTATACACTTTCAATACTCCATTGAAAACGTACCCAGGGGACATGTAACTATCTGACCTGACTAAAAGCGAAGCGATATATTTTTATGGTGTATATCTACACACCTAATCGCATAGAAGTGAATATACGCCTGAAGCCTTTCAGCTTTGAGTTTCATATTGCTGATGCGTCGATAATTTCCTTTTTCAATGTTATTTTTAGGTTCTGCTACAATTCCTAAAGTATTTGAATAAGCTACAGCTGTAGGGCATTTGTTGGTAGACAATTTTTATTGAAAACTTGCGTTATATTTTTATAGTTATCGGTCTAAACTTCTTATCTCTTATACAGTTATGGTTTATCTAAATACAAAAATTGCAAACAGTTGAAAATACTAATTCTTACGTTAAGTACTTATAGTTTTGACATAATTGTGAATGTAATTAATTATTCTGAACACTGCTTTCCCAATTTTCATTTTTTACACAATATAAAATTTTACATTTCCCTTATTAAATCAGCAATAGGCTAAGCGCGCACCTGCGCTTTTACGTAACAACGGTTGAAAATCGTAATCGTTTTTTCTATCTCGCAATTCTTATAGCCGTTTCCATATTGTAGACGTACTGTACAAAATTTCTTTTCATAATGGTTTTCCATAGGTATTCTGTCACATGAAATCTTGGATGCTTGTTTTCAAACAAAATTAATCCTAATTAATATATGGTCTATCTACAAATAAAAAATTATAATCAATTTTAGACGAACTAAAAGTGATTTTGATTTTTGAATGCTATTTGATTTATTAGGCAGTCTCTAAACTCAATAAATAGTTCAAATACCTTTTTCTTGGTCGTACTCTCATATCTGAGAGGTAGGGATATCATTTCTCATCTTAATTAAAGTTTTTAATAATATTTTTTCATCGTTTTCAGTCATTGTCACTTATTGTTATCTAAATAGGTTGGTCTACCACGATCTGGTAGAAAAACACCCTTGTGGTCCTTCTTCTAGATCCGTCAATTTTTTTAAGTTGTTTCAATGTAGAAATTCGGTCTTTGACTGCTATTTCTCGAAGGACTGAGTTATTTGTCCTTTGTGCTGTCCATGGGATTCTCGGTAACCTTCTCCAGGGCTAATTAAAAAAAAAACGTCAAAATATTGTAAAAATCAAGATTTGAACAGCCTTGTCGAACACCTTTCATTCTTTCCAGATATTTTCGCTAGTATTAAAATCGACACCAAAACCTTTTCCTTTAACCCATTGTTAGTACAATTCTATCTCCTACTTACAAAGTATAAAGATTTCTTTCAACAATACTAAACAACCCTAAAGAGACCCAATTTGGTATATTAAATGCTAAATTATATTATAACAATTAGGAAACGTCCAGCATGAACTTGAGCATACAATACAGGTGCATTTGATCACCTTATTTAGCATTCAAAATACCAAATCTTGATTCTTTTGTTTCTAAATTTGAAATTAAAACGCCTATTACTCAGATATTAGTGAGCGCTTTGGCGTCGGTTTACCATATGCAATAAATTAATTAAGTTAGATAGCGCCACTACAACTATAAACTGAAATTGATTATTGGTAGTTGTCGAACAAGAAAGAAAGCGTCCTCAAGAGTGCGAAATTACTGGTAAAATTAAGTCTGAAGTACTTTAAAGTAACATATAATAAAAAACACGTATATGTATACTCGACAATGCAATATTGTGGGATATAACAACCTAAAAGATACTAACGTTGGCGATCTAGCTTTTTTAGTCTTAACTGGTTGTTCAGAGTATAATAAAGAAGTAGATATCTGTTTGTTTGGTTTTGCAGAATGAAGAAAGAGGGGAAAGCCCAAGAAAAAATCGACAACCTGTCGTAAGGTCAAAGTGGAGTGGTACAGCTTCTTGTTAGTGAAGTTAAAACATCCGAAAACCAAGCTCCTTAATGTGAGAATTTTGTAATTGCAAGAGCCGTGCAGTACTTTCAGTGGCTGCACATAAAATAATACACGCCCTTGTTTTTTCTTTCTTTTCTTTATTATTTAGCAATCAGAATTAAAGATATATTGTATAAGCTAAAGGGGTGCCAAGTGATCGGATGTTATCTAGTATTTGATTTAAGAGGTGCTATTATGCTAAATCAGTATGTTTTTGTCTTCTTAGCCCTTTATTAAATCTGGGCTCTAGCTATTAATGGTCTGCTCTGATGTCATGGTACTTGATGACTTTTGCATTTTTGAGATGAAAATCTTCGGAGATTATATGATTGGTTACATACATCGGTTGGTAGGTCTTTTGCCAAAAATCAGAAATTGTAATTAGACGAAAATTTAATGTAACAAATATAATTTGGTTTTTCATAAAGATAGATACTTCAACAACCAATATGTGAAATTAAAAAATAAATTCGAAAAAGAGCACAAACACTTTATCCCGGACGTAATAAATACGTACGTGATCGTTAATACGAGTCGATACTAGGTGTCGTAAAACTTATAGTTTGAATATCATGTACCCTCCAGTAGGGAATATAAGTTGACAGCACGCATTTGTATAATAGTGAACTTACACTCCAGTTTTCTCACTCCTGAAGAGCCCCAAAAGGACAAAACAACAGTCGGTGTTCGTTTGCTATTGTACAACTTCTTGCGAATTTACAGCAGGCGATTCGAGATTTTAATTTTTGCTAACACTCATGTTGGCTATATTTATTGAAGGATCGACTAATGTAACTGCTTTTACATAGTATTCCTTCTTCTTGTAGTTTAGTCTACTTAAGTGAAAATGGCCTTACTATTAAAACTTGTTGTGTATTTCTAAGCCTGCTGAGGCTAAAGATTAATTCGACAATGGTCAAGGTTTTGACAATTTCTCTGTAATTCCTAAATCTCTTTCTTCGTCAATAGAAAAATTTGAGAAACTATACTACAAACATCCGAACAACTTCGCTACTACTATATTCATTTTGTACTTGAGTATCTCTTATAGCGCTTTTCTTGATAGAGGTAGAGAGAACAAAAACAACTCAGTAGGTTGCAAATGCCAACAATTTGCCTGAGAATTGTGTGGGCTATATCAAGGCTATCTACAAGACTGGGTTAGTAATCAATAAATTAAAATTGATCAATATTTTGTAGATAGTTTTAATAAAAGCCCACACATTGCTAAACGAAACTTCTGGCAATTGTAACCTACTGAGTTGTTTTGTTCACTCCCTCCACCAAGAAGAAGCATACTCAGGTATAGACTCCCAGTGTACGGTGTAGGGTCTATTACTACATTTACATACAGAAATAAATTACATTGCATGAATTAACTTAAATTAAATTCTAGCTGACAATAAATTAATACAACTTTTGTAAATATTACAAAAATAAACGTTTTATATTTCTACTCTCACTTTTCAGTTCGGTAGATTTAGTGAACAAACATTTTCCATTCATTTTTATTCCTTGGAATGACTTTTGCTTTTTTCCATGTTGTTCCTTTTCTTTTTAATGCGGTCTTTCCTTCTTTCTTTTGGTTGCCAGTTTGCACTCCAAACCTGTTTTACTTGTCTATTATTTTCCATTTGTTGTAATTGCCCCCACCAACCTAATAGTCTCTTTTCTATATATTGTGATATTGCTTTGATTCCTTAAGTACTTCTCGTACTGTTTC
Organism: Abscondita cerata; assembly: GCA_030710515.1. NCBI lineage: Eukaryota > Metazoa > Arthropoda > Insecta > Coleoptera > Lampyridae > Abscondita > Abscondita cerata. The sequence continues at coordinate 58,024 of JALBCR010000660.1, forward strand.
ATTTCTTATACAATATTTTCTTGTTATTCCTTTACTCTTCTTAAGTACTGCTGCTTGAACTTTTACTATTTAAATTTCTTGTTGTCACCTATGTCTTTTTTGTGTTTTTTTTATTTAGTACCATTCCATATTTTTGTAATTCTTTTTTCTATATTTTTAGATTTAATTGTAGAGTTCTTTCGCTGTCAGCTACTAGTGCAATATCGTCTGCAAATGCGCACTCTGTTATTTGTACTGGTTTTAAGTTATTATACCTTGTCTTAGTCCTTCGTTCATTTTAAAACTTTCTGACATGATATTTCTATTTATTACGTAGTTGGTATTATTTTTGTAAACAGTTTGAATGGGTGGTATTAGTTCTTTGTCAACTCTTCTTCTTGCTAAGCTCTTCCACATGATAGTTTTGTTTACTCTGTCAAAGGCTTTACTTAGATCTACGAACGCAAAGAAAACTTTTTTGTTATATCTTATTGTTTTGTTTATTATTTTTTTTATTGTGCATATATGATCTTGTACGCAATACCCTTTTCTAAATCTACTTTGTGATTGTGATAAAGTCTTTTCTGTTTTCTATTGTAATCTTTTCTCTAGTATGCATTCGTATATCTTAAGTAGTATGCTTAACAACGTAATCCCCCTGTAGTTGTTACAGTCTGTCTTGTCTCCTTTTTTATATATTGGTGTTATTAGTTTTTTTTTCTAATCATTTGGTATACTCTTTCCATTCCACGCCTTGTTCTATATACGTAATAATATATTTTTCCTTCTTCCCCCAAAGGTTTTATCATTTCAGGTGATATTTTGTCGTATCCTGGCGCTTTTCCATTTTTACTTGTTTGATTGCTTTTTAATTTATTTACCTTTATTTTGTCCATCTTCTTATTTTTCTCATTCTTCTCTTGTTTTTTACATTATCTTGTCTTTTATTATCTTCCTTTGTTTCTTCTTCTTTAGTAGGTCTTGAAAGTATTCCTTCCATCTATGCATAACTTCTTCTTTGTCTGTTAGTATAACTCCCTTTTTGTTTCTTATTCTGCCATGATTATTTCCCTTGTTTCCCATTCTTAGTATTTTAATTACTTAATAAAATAGTTTTGGTTGCCTTTACTTTGCTTCTCCAGTTTTTCCCCAAATTCTTTCCAGGCTTGTTTTTTCTTGAATAATTAAGTTTTTGACTGATGTTTGTTGATCTTTATATCTTTATATAAATGTTCATTTCAATTGTTGAGATATTGCATCCATAATGTTTTCTTAGTTTTCACTTGTTTTTTTATTTCTTCGTTCCATCATGGCGTTTGTTTTTCTTGTTGGTAATGTTACTAGTCCCACATGCTTTTATTGCAGCTTCTGTTATAGTATTTTGAAAAATATGTTATAATACTTTTTGTATTTAGTTTGTCCTTTATAATTTCTTTATACACATTGCTTGTTTCTTCTTCGTTGTGTAGTTTGTAATGTTCTTATGATTCTATGTTCTATTTTCTTATGTGATTTTTTCGTTTCCATCCGTTTACTGTTATTTTTACTGAATTACTACCCTGTAGTGGTCACTATATATTTCCGGTCCACGGTTTACTTTGACATCTTTCACTTCTCTTCTATTGCTCTTTTCTACTAGAATGTAGTCAATTATAGATCTTTCGTTTTTACTTACTACTTCTCTTGTAAATTTGTGGATGTCTTTGTGTTGGTAAAATGTATTTGTTATTAATAGGTTATTTAGAACACGGTAGTCTATTAGTCATTTTTATTTTTTGTCGTTACTCCAAATGTTTCTACTACTTCTATTTCCTTGTTGTCTTGTTTACCTACTCTAGCATTTAAGTCTTCGGTTACATATATCTTTCCTTTGCTATTTTCTGTTACTATTGTTAAATCTTACCAAAACACGTCTTTGTTTTCTTTTGTGTTGTTTTCGTCCGGTTCGTATGCTGCTATTATTGTAATAGTTTTTCCATTTGACTTTCTTAATTCTATTGTTACAATCATTTTATTCCAACATTTCCATTTTTTTATATTACTTGCTATCATATTTTCTATAGTAAGTATTTGTAAGTCAGCATTTTCAAATTCCTGTACCAGTTTATTTTTCTTTCCTGTTAAAGATCTTAATTCGAAGTAGCCAATTTCCAGTATTACTTTTCGTTTTTTGTGTTTTTATAGCTTGTGTTTGATTTATGTTTATTCGTAACCATTTCCTTTTCTGTGTTCGTATTCATTTTTTCATCCTGATTAGTTTTTTGACTTTTCTGTAACTATTTTCTAGTTTTCCTTCTTTTTTTCTTCCATTGATAATTTACTCCGTTTATTATTATTTTCTGATAGCCTATCTTTGTTGTATTTCCTTTTTTCTTCCTTAGCTATTTTCCGTATTGTTTTCATTGTTAAGTTCAATATATACTTTTTTAGCTGCTAGTTTGTATTTTTGTTTCATGACTTCCATTTTTGTTTATAATTGTAAAGCTTTACTACTATCATCTTTTGTTGATCACTTTTCCTTACATTAAAAGCATTCTCAACAATAACTTGAACTCCTAGTTATTTTTCAATAATTTCTTATGTTCTTTCTTTTATATTTTCATTGTCCAGTTCCATTCATTTAATCACTATATTGTTTCTCTTTTTCCTCGTTTTGAGATTTGACTCTACTTTCCAGTTCAATTATTATACTTTTTAATCTTTTCTTTCTTGTTCCCATTCTACTTCGTTCTTAGTAAGTTCTTCTTTCATGTTTTTTATTTCTTCTAAGTTTTATCACTTCGTCGTTATTTATTTTAATTTCACATCTTGAACTTTTATTTAGTTTTTTACATCAATTATTTCTTTGGATATACCTTTATCATTGTAATTAACTTCTCCATATTGCCATCTTTCTCAATGCTCCCATTCTCAGTTTCCGTTTTGAATCTTGATGTTTTTCAATTCCTTTACTACGTTTGAATACTTCTAATTGATCTTTAATTTCTATCTATTTTTCTGTCTCTGTTCTTTTTCCTTTTAAGTATTCCTTTATGGAACCCACGCTGTGATTACGTTGTTTAGCGTTGTATTTTTTATTCATTTTTAAATTGTAAAACGCATTTCGCGTTTTAAAAGTGTACTTACAATATACTCTACTTGTTTATATGCGTCTAAAACTATTAAGAAATGGAATTACACGTTACGTATTAGGAATGTTTATTGGAGTTTTATAGATTTAATTATTAATGATTTTGTTTTTAATAATTTTGTTTTGTTTATCTAATTCTCGTATTCTCATGTATTTGTATGTATTATGTTATTTGCGGCTATCTGTCCGGGTCGACCCCTCGAAGACCGATAAGCGGTTCATTTTACGTTTCTATGTATGTTTACCGTACTTATGAATTTATATTCTATTTAAAACTTAATAAATTTCTGTTTTTGATACCTTACTTGATCTTGTAACTATTTTCACTGATAAATAATTTCATTCAAGGTTATGTTTTGGTGGATTACAAATTGTCTAAAATTGTGAATTTCTATAGGATTAAGTTATGAAGAAATACGAACAACATTTTTCAGTTATTGGTTATTCTATAAAACTTTAGTACATTCGAAGAATAACATTTCTGACGTAAATAATTAAAACTGACGGCTCTTGTTTGGTGAAAATTTGAAAAAACTGATATTCACTGCTGAACAAAAAGCGAAAGGTATTGAATGTTCCTTTCGAACCGATACATGTCATTCTGCGGATGTGGCTGAAGTTCCAGTTCTTAAAAATTCACTTTTATAGCTTCCCTTGATTTTTATTGATCTCTCGTTATAACTGGGCTGTAAAAACTACCTTATGTTATTCCAGAGAAAGTACAGTAATAACAACCAAAATTTCAAAATCAAATTTTTCTGGTGTATTTGAATAATATAAAGATAATAAAAATTACAATTATCAAAAAAAAATTCAGAATTTAAAAGTCTAACACGGTATTAAACTGAGATTTTCAATATCCTTTCTGCATATTAAAAATTTAATGGTGAATCTTATCAAACTTTCCAATCGCCCGAATACATATGGCAAAATAAGTATATATGTACGTTGTAAGTAAGATTTTCGAATCAAATCACATTTCAAATAAATTAAACAGGAAAAATACAAAAAGCAAAAAGTAAAGTAAATTTAAACTAGATGTGTATATACTAAAATGTTCACTTAACTGAATTTTTCAAATTAAGACTGCTTTAAAATTCAAAGAGTGGTTTAATACTGAGATAATCTTAGACGCTAATTAAATTATAAATAAAAAATGCCAAACAATTTTACAGCTTACTTAAATATAATCAAAACTGTGTGGCTATTCTAAAGAATAACACAGACCTGAATTATCTTTTTAAATGTTAAGTAAGATCTACGTCGGAATAAAACATAAAATATTTATTTTCAAAGCATATTACAATACTTTTTCTAAAATACAGAATTTTTATTAGTAATTTTTTTTATAAAACAATTTGTATGCCTTGTATACTCCAAATGGTTGTAACCAAAAGTTTGTAAAAATATATTTATTAATAACTTACTTATGACAACTTAAAATTTTAAAATTCACTAAGCTAATAGTTACATTAGAACACCTTGTGTCGATAGATGGCCATGAAAATTATTATTTATTTTTTAATAATTGTTAGAGAAAACCACCAATGGAGCAAAAATATAAAAAATATAACGCCATTTAGATGGAGGTTAATTAAAAAAATGTTGAAATCGGTTATATCTTCAAATTATACAGGGATGTGTACAATCTACCCTCATAGTCTCTAACTTATAGTTCGATTCATAAAGCGAACTTCCGCTGATAGCCATCCATCGCGTAGTCGTTTGATTTATTTTGGATAACGTTTTTTTCATTACGTGATTATGCCACGGACTTGGGTTTTTATTTACTTTCACCCCGACTTGCATTGCATGGTTTGTGCAAAAGATTATGATTGTCAAACCGATTTAAAGGTTTCGGCTGGGTATGAAAGAACAATTCTCAGCTAGGTGAGAACTACCCATCACTTTTTCACTGAGATACTGAACCACTTGTGCACAGCATTTGACTTATTTACCAGGGGACAAATCTGTAACATCACAGTTAGTAGGTTTAATTAGATCCGTCTGTATTTAAGCACGACCTTAAAAACTATTCAAGGTATTATGATAAAACAATCAATCAATTTGAAAATTTCGATAAAGCCAAAATGATAATTTAGTTTATATTAGTTTAGTAGAAAAAACTAGAAGTCAAAATTCACTTGTCTTTTTAATCTTTTTAAACGTAACGTTTAGATGTGTTATTTGTAAGGCAAGGGGCATTTTTTTTTATTCTGAATTATCTATACAGGGTCACTGGTAATTGGATACATTCCTTTGGAGATCTGATAGAACAAGAGGTAAGGAGTAAATTTAACACTAATATGTATTATACAAAACTCAATGGATTTTGAATTATTTCGATTTTCAATTTTAAAATGTAATTTTCAAAAAATTTACGCCAACTTTGTGGAACTCTTTTAATGGAATACTTGCCCAACACTATGGTCTTCCGTATGAATAAAAAAATATCCCTTAGCATTTCCATCAGTGATAATTTTAAAGAAAAACTTGTACAAAATAATTTTTCAAAATCACATGTCATAATTCTTTGAGGTTTTTTTCAAATAATTCTCAACGCTTCTTGCATACAAATTGTGTTAAAACTTCCTTGTTGCAATAGCTATAGAACAAGCTATGAATCTTACAACAAACCCTTAACAGTTCAAAAAAATAGTAAAATGAAGTAGTCGACGGAATTTATTTAACTGCTGTCCACCATTAGACCTTATACATAGAAGTCAGCTGTAAATTAAATTAACAATAAGTACATTAGTATTTAATTTTTATAAATCTTGTTCAAAATAGGGCCCCTATTACGTATACACGCAGGGCAGCGTCTTCTTATTTCTGTTTTTGCCACTCTGGTGGTCAATGTATTCCGTATGAATGTGGCAGCGTCGACTATCCTTTGTCTAAGGTCAAGCCTTGTATTGACTGGGGTTGCGTATACTACATCTTTCATACGACCCCATACAAAGTAATCCAGAGGAGTTAAATCTGGACTTCGCACTGGCCAAACTATTAGGGCTGCTCTTCCAATCCAACGGTTAGAGAAACGTTCATTAAAATTCCGTACCGTCGCTGGACAACCGTCGTGCTAAAAAATTATTCGCGCTCTGGCGGCTAAAGGAACATCTTCTAGAAGCTCCTGCAGGTGATTTTCTAGAAAATCTTCATAGATCTCTCCGTTTAAATGTTGAGGTAAAAAGTAACCCCCATTAAATAGCGGCCAACAACTCCCATCCATACATTCTCTGAAAACTTCCTTTGAAAACTAGTTTCCCTTATTAAATGTGGATTTTCTTCCGCCCAATAGTGCAGGTTATGAAAATTGGATATGCCCTCGCGATTAAATTCGTCCGTCCATAAAATGTTGGTTAAGAGGTTTTCATCCTCTGCATCTGAATTTAACATAAAGCGGCAGAATTCTAATCTCCTTCCAGGATCACCTTTATCTAAGCCTTGAACAGGGGTATAATGGTAAGGATGGCATCCAACTCCGCGTATCGTAGACCAGACTTTCCATTGTGACGCACCAGTTTGCCGCGCCACTTTAGCAGTTGAAGTGCCTGGGTTATCCTCAAAATGGATTAATATTTCTTCCTCATCATCTGGTTGATATACGCGAGAAGCACCGGCGTCCACACGCCGACGTTTCACTGAACCATTTTCTGCGACATTTCGATATGTCGTACTAAATACACGAACATTCGGTGTGCGATGGTTTCGAAAGCGACGTTCATATTCCCGACGAGCTTCTGCAGCATTCCCATCGCAATATCCCGTATACAAATAAGATGTCGGCGTATTCTGCATTGCTATAAGCGACCATTTCAGTTAAACAACAATAACAACGAAAATCTGCAAAACCGAACTTAAAGAACTTAATACAACTAGTTATAACAAAGAATTCAAATATGAACTTAAGACTGTCAAAAGTTATACGAGTGAAACGTCATATGCTACCTTCAGTTGTTTATCCGCCCACTTCACATGGAAAACGTATAAGGTTTAATTGTAGACAGCAGTTAAATAAATTCCGTCGACTGCTTAATTTTTACTATTCTTTTTGGAACTGTTAAGGGTTTGTTGTAAGATTCGCAGTTTGTTCGATAGCTATTGCAACAAGGAAGTTTTAACAAAATTTGTACGCAAGAAGCGTTGAGAATTATTTAAAAAAACTTCAAAGAATTATCACATCTAATTGAGAAAATTATTTTCTATAAGTTTTTCTTTGAAATTATCACATGATGGAAATGCTAAAGGATATTTTTTATTCCATACAGAAGACCATAATGTTGGGCAAGTATTCCATTAAAGAAGTTCCACAAAGTTGGCGTAAATTTTTTGAAAATTACATTTTAACATATTAATGTCAACTTTTTTAAGAAAAATTGAAAATCGAAATATCTCAAAATCCATTAAGTTTTGTATAATACATATTAGGGTTAAATTTACTCCTTACCTCTTGTTCTATCAGATCTCCAAAAGGAATGTATCCAATTACCAGTGACCTGTATATATATATAAATTTTCTTGTCACAGTGTTTGTCCTCAAACTCCTCCAAAACGGCTCAACCGATTTTAATGAAGTTTGTATATATATTCGGTATGTCTGAGAATAGGTTTTTATCTATTTTTTATGCTCATAAGTGCAATTGTTTAATAAATATTAATAATTTATTAATTTTTCAACCTCGGTCGATAACTGTGTAAGTGATAATTGATTAGTTATCCCCACCAGCTGATATCATAATCATTCAAATGTAAATAACATATGAGATAGAAAAGAATATTCTACCAGTGTTTGGCCCACGGTCCGCATAGTAAGTAGCCGGTCCGCCAGCCCTGGCCAATGGGAGCGCTTCCTACCCAAGGCAACGCCAACGCATTACTGCGTCTTATTGATATCTTGCCAACCGGTGTAAATAAGATGAAATAACAGTATTGTTTACTTAACGTACATACATTATAGTATTCTGTAAATATTATAACATTATGTAATTTTACCGGTTTAAAGGTGAATAAATATGAAAATGTTATAAAATTGTTGAAATACAACAAAAACACGAAATTTACTACTTTTTAGCCGTTTTTCGTCGCACAGTGGTGTGCATGTTTTTGAGGAGGTCGAAATGTACTGCTAACAATTCTTTAATTTGCTGTAGCGATGCTCCGCGGGACAGCTAGTTTACTATAAGTTTTTTACCAAATGAATGTCAAAAATTAATTTAGTTTTGATTTTTTTAAAGCTAGGTAATTTTTGATAATTTATAAAGTACATGACAATTAGCAATGGTATAATTAACATAAATTCTCGTAGTTCTTAGAAAATAACCAATGAAATTACCTTGAAGAAGTTCACATCAGAATCTGAAACTGCTGTTTTCTTGAGTCGACTTTTTTCGACTATAAATTACTAGCCGTAAGTACAACCTTTGTAATACGCCATGTTTATATAGTTAATGTTAATATAATCGTAGTAACCTAACTAAAAACAATCTGCTTAGCATATGTTTAACAATTTATTCCCTTTCCAACGTTAGCTTTTTACCATTTTATTAACAATAAACCTTTTGAAACCACTATTAAAAATAGTAAATCATCAAAACTGCTTTAGAGGTTTATTTTACTGTCAATATATACGCAGTTCTCGTACTTTGTTGAAAGCGTAAAAGGAATGCGACCACAACTGTAATCACTTAACTTTAACGGGTAGACCCAGCTTTAACTGCGATAAAAATTTGTGCGGCCAGAAAACGGTTCAACTGCATCTGTTTCCAAGTTTTAAAGTATAATATACCAATTTTACATTTAATGTTTGTGTTTTTATTTACATGTGTTCAACATTTCAGTTTGTAAATTTTGATTCCGTCCCTCTTCATTGTAATTCTTGTGGTTATAGTAATAAATGTATATAAAGTTGTCTATAACATTATTTAAACTTTGGTAAGTAGTTTGTGTAAGAATTAATTATTGAATTAAGTATTTAATATAACCTAATATCACTACCTACTATAATAAAATAGGTAGACTATTGTACATATCGCTTCAGTAAAAGAGAATGTTGATATAAGAAAGTACGATGTACAGAAATTAATAATAAATATTTTTCGCGCATTTATATTTAAAGCGCTATACCTGAACTGATTTTTGATCATAAATAAGTTGGAATCCCCTGGTCAAGATTTTGTAATGCAAAGTGGCACTTCCGTTTGCCATGTTTAACAAATGCAATTCGGCAAGCTTGTGTTTAACTCTTTTGTGGTTTTTATACCAAATATTAATCTATGGCACGAGTATTTGCATATTTTGAGTTTGCCTAATATCCCTAAATGTAAGTTGTATGTCAAGTATGAGGCTAAGATTTTTATACTGTGTCATTGAATAAGTACTTATTAATGACTGTGTTGTAAGCTCAAGTCTTCATTTATCTACGTCATAAGTGTCACTGAATTTGCAAGAAGCAATAGAAGTTTATGGGGATGTAATTTAGATACGCCTTTAAAAATTTGAGGTTAAGTTTGGTTTCAGGTATAATAATAATAATAATAAAGCTCTATTTGTTTTTTAAATTAAGAAATTGAGCCAATTAACAAATCTAAAAACTAAACCAACAATAGCACAACAAAACCTGCTAAATGTCTACTAAATTAATTAATTTTTTTTCTACCGCATCCCTCCGTTAGGCGATTTTTATTGTATTCTTCTTCCTTTCTTCCATCCATCTTCTTCTGTTTTCTGCCTTTTTCATCCATTTTATGCCTTCTCCATTTTCTCCTAGCAGAACTTCTCTTCTCACTTCCTGTCTCCTTAATTCGCTGCACTCATCTACCATGTGCTCTACATTCTTCCAATTTTCCCCACACATCCTACACATTCTTTCTTCGTCTTTTTTCCAATATTTATTTTCATTTTCTAGTCTATATCTCGCTACCATAGTTTTACTGTTATGTTCAATGGTTCTGTAATATATTTTGGTATCCCTTCCACCATTATATATTTGTATTTTGTATTATACTTTGTTTCTTTTATTTTCATCTCTTTTTTTGTTTATGGCTGTCTTTGTCCCTTTGTGTTATCTCTTCTTTCATCTTTCTCCCTTCCTCCTTCAATCTTCTTACCTCTTCCCTCCCGTAACCCCTTCTTCTAAAGTATGCTCTTCTCTCTTCTTCTCCGTACTTTGTTCTTTGCAATTTTACCTCCTTCCAACATTCATATAGAATTTCATTATCCTCTCTATCTTCCATCCTTTTCTCAAATCTTATTGCTCACCTCCCTGCTTGTATTCTTATTTTTTTCTATTTTTATTTCTTCCTCTATTAAATACCCTGGTATTTCCCTTCTCCAACCCTACTGTACATCTCCAAATTTTTTCTGAATCTTCTCTAGTTCTTCCCATTTCTTCCATCTCCAAATCTCAACTCCGTACATCATCACACTTTTTACTATTTTTTCAAATAACCACTTTCTTTTTCTATTTCTTTACCAAATAATCTTTTTCCTATACTCCATGCTTGTTTCATTATATTACTTCATTTTTTCCTTAATTCTTTTACATAATCACTGTCTTTATTGCCATATCTCATCATGTGCCTTAAGTATTTGTATTTCTCTTTTTTTCTTCTTAAATAAAATTAGTTTTATTTTTCTACGTTTACATCTGTTTTTTCTCTAAATATCTTCTCAACGTCTTTATTGCTTTCTTCATCTCTTTCTCTTTATCTGTAAAAATTACTATATCGGCCGCATATGCAAGTGTTATTATATTTTGTCTTTTATTTTTATTCCTTCAATCTGATCTTTCCTCATTTCTTCCTCTAGATCTCTTAGATATATTGAGAATAGCATCGGGCTCAACGGACATCCCTGTTTCAAACCTTTTTCTGTCCAAAACTGCTTCCCTAACTTCCCTTTCACCTTTACTCTATTTTTGTTTGTTTATAAATCTCTTCCACTATTATGTCTTCTCTTATGCTGCATATACCTTACACTCCTCCTTTCTTTCCTATCTCTTTATTTACCAATCGTTTCATTTATATATATATATATATATATATATATATATATATATATATAATGCTTTATTCTTTCACGTGTAAACATGTTTGTAATAAAATCTTTGGGGTTTAAACACGTGTAATAAATATTACAAATACAACGTTTCGCCACGCTAACACGCAGCTTTTTCAAGTAATTAATAAATAACAATCTTAGTTTCTATGCGATTTTGACCTTGAACGTGTCGCTGGACCAGAGTAACCAATAGCATTACGTATCGGTATCATGGTAATGTTGTTTTGCATATTTTGTTGTTCTATTTGTTGGATATTTGGGGATCTTCTATCCTGAGGTAAAGTTAATAACGGTTTCCAATGTTAGGTAAACCTTTTCCATCATCTCGTTTATTAATGCAACTAGGGACGTCTTTCTATCTCGATTTGTTCTCTAATGAGGCGGTTACATAAATATTTTTCTCTTCCTAGCATTCTTGTATTTTCAAAATCGATTTTATGTCCTGTTTGGTGATGATGTTCAGCTAGAGAATAAGTTAAACATCCTTTTCGGACTGCTAGTTTGTGTTCTTCTTCTCGCAGAAATACGTCGATTGGTTTGTCCAACGTAGAGATATTACATCCTCCGCAAGAATTTCGTAAATGCCTTGATCTTCTATAGGAATAATATCTTTAGGGGAACGGAGGAAAGACTTAACTTTATTAACAGGTACAGAAACTACTCGTATGTTGTGTTTCTTTGCGAATGTTACTTATCTTCTCTGTAGTACCTTTGAAGTACGGGATTGATATATAAACGTACTCTTATCGTTAACTTCGTTGTCACTTCTTTGTTTCATCCTTTTTGCTTTCATAACATGATGACGTGAAAACCATTTTGTTTAAAAGCTTGATTCAGAAGATTCATTTCTTCGTGTATATGCTCGCTGTCTGTTAGTCTAGCAGATCTAATTAATAAGGTTTTAAAACAGAATTTAAATGTTGTGGATGATGATGGAATTAGCATGTAGGTATCTATTGGTATGAGTTTGTTTTCTATACACTGTATGTCCTAAACTTCCGTCTGGTTTCCTAATTAGTAACACGTCAAGAAAAGGTAGTTTTCGTTAACTTCTACTTCGGTAGTAAATTTAATTTGTGGATGAATATTATTTAAATAATTTAAAAAGCTAGTAATGCTTCATTACCATGTGGTCATATGAGAGAAGATATCATCAACATATCGTAACCAAAGTTCTGGTTTGTTAGAAGATTCTTGAATTGCATTTGTTTCAAAGTTATCCATAAATAAATTAGTACAGAATTACTATCAATTCATTTAGATCTTTCAACACTATTCTTCCTGTAATATGGAGAAGCATAGATAAATTGGCTGAATTACAATCACAAAAAATTGAAGAACTAAAAACTGCCCGCCACTTGAAGAAATTTGATTGTCTCAGTCAAAAAAGTTCAAAATTGGAATAACAGGAATGACACTGATGTTCGTAATGTAGTTCACAATATTTCAAGCAAAGAATTAGACGAACATTCTGTGAGTATTCTTAGTAAAGGTTTCAATTTTGCTGTTGTTCCTTCTCGTATTCCAGTAGAAGAAGATCATAACAAAGGTTGAAGCAGCAGTCAAAGATTTTGAGAACGTTGAAGCAGAAACGGTACGACAAGAAGTTTCTCATGTTCTGAAGAAATCTAAGCTTCCCGAAACGCAACGTCACTTACAAGGAACTGAAAGCGTTAAAAGAACTAAAAGGAGATAATTCTGTTGTTGTGCTACCTGCTTGACAAAGGAAATGCAACTGTAATAATGGATACCGAAGATTATAAATCAAAAATCGAAACATTGTTACAAGATCCTATTTACAAAATTATAAAACTCTGATCCTCACAACGTATCTCGAAAAACTACTAAAGCTGTAATTAAGGAATGTATACTGATAAGGAAATTCAAAAGAAATTAATACCAAGAGAAAGTCTTCTAAATGTCCAAAATTTTATGGATTACCTAAAATTCATAAAAATGGAGTACCACTTAGACCTATTGTTAGTAGTATAGATTCACCAACACAAAAGTTAGCTGGATATGTTGCTAAAATATTACAACCTTTTGTTGAATCCTCAAGTTCTTATATTAAAAATTCAACACATTTTATAGATATTATTAGAGGTCGTAAATTAAAACCTACAGATATCATGGTCAGCTTTGACGTTGAGTCCTTGTTTACTAAAGTTCCAATAGAAGAGACTCTTAATATTCTAGCAAACAAACATATGTTAACACCTGATGTTGTTCGTTTAACTAAACATTGTTTAACCAACACATACTTCTTATACGACTCTAAGAAATATAAACAAACTAAAGGAGCACCAATGGGATCACCTATCTCACCTGCAATTGCTAATTTATTTATGGATAACTTTGAAACAAATGCAATTCAAGAATCTTCCAACAAACCAGAACTTTGGTTACGATATGTTGATGATATCTTCTCCATATGGCCACATGGTAATGAAGCATTACTAGCTTTTTAAATTATTTAAATAATATTCATCCACAAATTAAATTTACTACCGAAGTATAAGTTAACGGAAAACTACCTTTTCTTGACGTGTTACTAATTAGGAAACCAGACGGAAGTTTAGGACATACAGTGTATAGAAAACAAACTCATACCAATAGATACCTACATGCTAATTCACATCATCATCCACAACATTTAAATTCTGTTTTAAAACCTTATTAATTAGATCTGCTAGACTAACAGACAGCGAGCATATACACGAAGAAATGAATCTTCTGAATCAAGCTTTTAAACAAAATGGTTTTTCACGTCATCATGTTATGAAAGCAAAAAGGATGAAACAAAGAAGTGACGACGAAGTTAACGATAAGAGTACGTTTACTGTATCAATCCCGTACTTCAAAGGTACTACAGAGAAGATAAGTAACATTCTAAAGAAACACAACATACGAGTAGTTTCTGTACCTGTTAATAAAGTTAAGTCTTTCCTCCGTTCCCCTAAAGATATTATTCCTTTAGAAGATCAAGGCATTTACGAAATTCCTTGCGGAGGATGTAACATCTCTTACGTTGGACAAACCAATCGACGTATTTCTGCGAGAAGAGAAGAACACAAACTAGCAGTCCGAAAAGGATGTTTAACTTATTCTCTAGCTGAACATCATCACCAAACAGGACATAAAATCGATTTTGAAAATACAAGAATGCTAGGAAGAGAAAAATATTTATGTAACCGCCTCATTAGAGAACAAATCGAGATAGAAAGACGTCCTAGTTGCATTAATAAACGAGATGATGGAAAAGGTTTACCTAACACTTGGAAACCGTTATTAACTTTACCTCAGGATAGAAGATCCCCAAATATCCAACAAATAGAACAACAAAATATGCAAAACAACATTACCATGATACCGATACGTAATGCTATTGGTTACTCTGGTCCAGCGACACGTTCAAGGTCAAAATCGCATAGAAACTAAGATTGTTATTTATTAATTACTTGAAAAGCTGCGTGTTAGCGTGGCGAAACGTTGTAATTTTTAATATTTATTACACGTGTTTAAACCCCAAAGATTTTTATTACAATATATATATATATATATATATATATATATATATATATATATATATATTATCGATTGTCTCTTCCCTTTCTAAACCTGTCTGCCAATCTGAATTATCTTTTTCTTCTATTTCTTTTCCATTCTTGCTCTAATTATTTCTGCGTATATTTTATATCCAATATTTGTTAAACTAATCCCTTTGTAGTTTTTCACTTCATGTATATTGGACAAATAATCGCTGTTTTCCATCTTTCTGGAAAATCTTCTCCCTGCCAATTTTTTCCTAGTACTTTTGTTATTCTCTCTTATCTTTACCCCTGTGTATTTACACTCTTCCCCCTGCGTTTCATCTGTGCCTCCTGCTCTTCCCATCTTTACTTTTTTAAGGCTTCCTGCAGTTCTTCTTTTTGATCCCTCCTTCTCTTTTTGTTTTTTTTCTCCTATTTTCTGCTATGTTCTTATCTTCTTTTCCTTATAGTACATTTCCATTGTCCTTTATTTCTTAATCGATTTACGAGTTCCCAAGCCTGCCCTTCATTTCTAATTTTCTTTCACCTTTTCTTCCATAATTTGTCGATAATCCATTTTTCTCTTTTCACAACTATTCTTGAATTGTGTTCTTATTTTCTTATATTCTACTGTATATATTTTACCTTTTTTAATTTTTCTTCTCCCATTTGTCGTTTCTGCTTTTGCTCTCTCACACTCCCTGTTCCACCATTCTGACTTTATCTCTTTTTTGAATTTCGTCCTCTTAAATCTTTAAACTTTCCGTTGCCATCTTTATTTTTTCTGTGATTCTTACTCAACTCTTCTTCAACCTCTTTTGCTGTTTCCTGATCTTCCTCCATTTTATTAATGGTTTCAGGTACCTTTTTTCTACAACATTTTTGACTTCCTATCACTTCCGGGTTAACCCTAATTTGCTGTCAACTTGCTTATTTTAAATGAAACATCCTATTCATTATTTTATTTTTAGATTTGACGTGAAATTCTAAACGAATTCTATATATAATGTTGTATCCCTACATCTAACCATTTTTGAGATTTTTGACTTTAAATAAAAAACGTACCGTCTGGCTAAACAGCTTTGGAATAGCATATTTCTTTAGTATTTAAAAATTTAATCCTATATTTAGAAAATGTTGAAAAAGAGCCCTAAGTTTACATTTTTGTAATTTTTGTTGTCTACTTTTATACAAGGTATTCAACATTCTGTGACAAACAATCGCATTTTTAATGCCATTGACTTTTTAACGATCAGGAACCGGAGTGTTACCGCCTTTCTAACAAATATTAATTTAATATAATGATAGTGATATATAATATGTATTTGGTTCAAGTGTAACGAGTATGATATTTGGTCAAACTTAAGCCCTTTTTCCACATCTTTCGAATGTAGTACCATTAACTTTTTTGAATAGGTTAAAATTTTGTTTTTTAATTTTGTAGTGTCGGTTTTATAATTAACTATTATGGTTTAATAGTTTATGTGTATCAAGTGTAGTAGTAATTTTGTTAAAATTTATAATGAAAAAAAAAGTTTGTGTAAAAATCTACAGAGTGATCAGATCATGCTGTTTTAGGTTTTTGTAAATGTAAAGTTTTTGTTTTAAATGAGTTTTTATGTTAGTTAATGCGTTTTTGTAAATAGTGTTTACTTTGTCCTGTATATATTTTATTGCAATAAATACAATGTATTTTGTAAATAGGTTCAGATCGTTGAAAGATTTCAGTTTTATTTATTATTTTACTACACATTTTTTTTAAATTGTTGTGATTTGTAAAGCATGTTTTGATTTTGTATTTCTTAAATTGGTTTCTATTTTTATTTATTTTTTTTTTTAAATTTAGTACATGTATACAGAATTTTGTTATTGTTGTTAGGATTATTTTCTTGTATATTAATTTCTAGTTCAAAACAGTCAGGGTGGAAGTGATATTAATTTTTATTATATTCAAATAATATTTATTTTTTCAATTTGTTACTAAGGTGTTTAGGCATAAATAGAATAGGAGTGTTGTTATCTTATTTGTATTTTTTTTACATTTGATTAATACAATTTAAGTTAGATATAATTATTGAATGGTTTAGTAAAGAGTTAATGACACTTAATTATTATATATTTAAAGTATAAGCGTTGTAATTAAGAAATCTTTCTGTTTCAGTATTTTCCGGTATCAATTTGTTTTAATTATATTATTATTACACATGCCGTTACAGTTAACTGTTGGCATTTTTCTTACTTTATACTATTCATACGTGTCAATGTTTACACGAGATGTCAAGACACACATTTTACTTATTATTATTATTATTTTTCACATGTAATATTCAATCAAAAAAAATGTATATTTCTATTTTGATCTTCTGTTTTTGTTTATTTTTAAGACTATTGGTAATTATTAAAAATGTTTTAAAATTTATTTATTTCTTTTCCCTATGCTATTATTATGGTGTCAACTACGCAACTTTTATAAGAAATAAATTATTTTTTCTACGACATACTTAGAAAACAGACGTTTGTTCTCTACAAATAGTGAGGAAAATTGTTTTTTCTACTTTTGACATGTAAAGTGACATTATTCCTAATCAAAGTAAGTGTTGGAATCATCTACTTTTTGTAACTAGTTACGAAAAGTATAACTATTCGTAACTTGTTACGAAAAGTAGAACTTCTGTTGATATTTCTCAAACCATGTTTACTGTTATATGAATAAGTTTAACTTTTTTTAATTTATACAGGGTGGGCCATTGAAAACGGGCCAGGAAGCATAAATGCTGAAGAAAAAATTTCTCCAAAAAATCCTGAAACAGGTCAAATTTGTTTGTAAGGGAGACATTTTTTGACAAAAACATTGTACCCTCGATCGTCACCCCACTAAGCGGGGGTGTCATCTCCCATTTTTTTTTCAAATAGGAATAAAGGGTTAAGTGACACCTCGTTGAAAAGGACTTCTCATTTTCTATACAGTGGTTTTTTATTTTTTAAATTCAGTCCACCAGTTGCAAAGATATGGAGTCTTGAAGTATAATTTATAAATGTCCCGAAAAATGATTGACTTCGACGTAAACAAGTTCATTCAAAGATAAGAACTTTGTTAGAGTATTGCGTAGCTGATAAAAAGTAATTTAGAATGCAGTATTCACGAAAAACATCAATTCTTTTTGCCCGTTGCCCGGGGAAACAATGATTGTCAGAGAATGGCATGAAAAGTCACATTTTATCATTTGTCTGCAGAGATAAAATGTCATTTGCTTTTTTGCCTATGAACTAAAGTAGATAGGCCGACGAAGAATTCAGTTGTAATTTTTTCTTTTCATTGTAATGGATCTCTACTAATAATCAGTCATTATAGTCTATTCAATTGCCGAAAGAGTTGAAATTGTGAGCCTTTTTTTTAAGAATCATGAAAACGCCCTAGAAACTGCACGTTTATTCAATGACCTGCATCCCAAAAGATATGTTCACCATAAGTACGGTAATGCAAAACGAAATCCTCAACGTGAATTTCCTGTGCTGAATGAAGCCGCAAGCTTGGAAGTAATAGGCCAAGTTAGTGCACATCCAGCGTTGAGTACACGAAAATTAGCTAGGATTACAAATTTAAAAAGAACGACAATACGACGAATTCCGAAGAAATTCAAGTTCCATCCATATAAAATCAAGCTAGTTCACAAATTGAACGAGGACGATCATGATCGGCGCTTGGAATTTTACGAAAATATGTCCCAAAGAATTATTGGCAACAGGCAATTTCTTTTCAACATTTGTTTTCTTATGAAAGCTCTATCTTCCTAAATGGCACTGTCAACCGTCATAATTGCCGCTTCTGGTCAGATGAGAACTTTCATGTGTTCCATGAAGTTCATACTCAGACTCCACAAAATGTCAATGTTTGGGCGGGTGATCAGATCATTAGACCAATCTTTATAGACAACAATTTGACAGGCAAACGATACTTGCGTATATTGGAGGACTTGGTATACCCTAGACTAATTGACATTGTTGAGAACGATGAGAGATACTCAGAAGCAGATTTGTTTTTTCAGCAAGATGGTGCTCCACCTCATTATGCAGCTGCTGTTAGGGAGTTTTTGAATGCAAATTTTCTCGGTCAATGGACACGTCGAAGAGGTCCCGTAAAATGGCCAGCCAGATCTCCAGACCTCTCTCCTTTGAACTTCTTCTTGTGGGGGCATATAAAATCAAAGGTTTACGCTATTGAGTGCGGTTCGTTGGGAGAGTTACGTCAGCGTATTACTCTTGTATGCAGAGGAATAAATCCTGAGCAAAATTTATTCAATTGTATAGAAGTTGGTGGTGCTCAATTTGAACATTTACTGGATTAAAGTTTAATTTGTTTGTATTTTGGTTTGACGATTTTTGCATTCCTCGAAATACATTGGTGACATTTGAAAACTCCATATCTTCGCAACGGGTAGACCCAATTTAAAAAATAAAAACCATTGTATAGAAAATCAAAAGCCCTTTTCAACGAGGTATTACTTGACCCCTATTCCTATTTGAAAAAATTTGGGGGATGACACTGTATATACAATATATACAATGGGAATGTGTTAACATGATGTTGAATTAAGCAACTTATGTACTGCATATACATGTACGTTCAATTTAACGCTTGCTCTGTTTTTGTAAAAAATTAGAAAAAATCTTGTATGTATCACGTAACGAAACATGATTTTTTGTAACTCATGTGGTATTGCGGGACAAAAAATCATGAGTTTCGTCACTGATTACATAAATAGCTATTCTTTCACTAGTGAGGGAAAAAATGTCATGTTGCAAGAATGTCGCTTGGAACTTAATTAATTAAACAATTTAATTAACAAATAACGATTAACATTAACAAATAACTATTATTATTCAATCACTTTCGTTTAATTTAGTATCTTATATTTCGACTTTTAAACGATGTCAGTGGAAAAAAAGAATCGCAAGAATAACTATATTTTTCTGAAATTGTTATATTACATTATTTAAAGTATTAATTCAGCAATTGTAGTAGGTGCCCTATTCCAACACCATAGAATTTACTAATAGGGTGCTTCAAATTAAATAGATTATATATGGGCAAAAACGTATAGTTTATTATGCTGATTCAGATTCAACAATCTCAAAAATTCCAGCATACCAATAAATAATTTTACCTTACTTAAAATTTCTGAAACAAAAATAGAAAAAATAAACAAATATTAATAAAAAATGATTATTCTAACCCCTTATATGAAAACATTTATTACGAAATTAAAAAAAAAGTTGTAAAAAACAAAATAGCTCAGTTTGAAATCTTATAATTTTTATTGTAACTCAAACATTAACTTTCTCGTTAAAAAATTAAAATATCACAAAAACATTGTGTTTGGTTTTAGTGTTCGTAGGTTTGTTATTCTAGTCTTAAAATGTGTAATATTTAATTACTAGCATTTACTATTATAAAGTCTCTACAATTACAAATTACAAAAATTTATTTTTTTTTAACTTTGATAGATCAAGAAAATGCAAAATTACAAAACCTGTACTAAAAAATTAAACTAAACATATTTTAATCTAATCAACAAAAATTAATGTGAGAAAAAAGTAAACATTAGATCAAAAATTTATAAATTTTTTTAAAGTCAGGTTCAAGATAATCCCTATATCGTTTTGATCCGTATATCGTTTTCATCCAGATATGCTTTTGATCGGTGAATTGTTTTGATCCTTGTAGGCATTATTACAAATCTTTTTGGAAACGGTCCATAACACTTCGTACAATTTTTGCAACCGGAAATTCTCCTACGACAACGTAAGTGCATCTTTTTTTGGTTTAAACTTTTAAGTAAAATTATGTCAATCACACTAACCGACTCAGAATTTTCTTTTCATTCGAGTCCATTTTTTACATTTTTTAATTTCATCTTTGTTTTTGGAATAGTGCGAATTTTGTAATTAGGAGTATTTAAGCGAGCATTTTTTGCATCTTTTAAACTTTATAGAAACTCATGTCGATGATATCTATCGATTAATAATTTTCTTCTCTTTCTAGTTTACTTTTTACATTTTTAATTTAATTGTTATGTTATTATAACACAGTCGTTAATGTAACAATTGAAAAAATCGACTTTTTAAAGGTTATCACTATCTGTCGGAAAATTTTTGAATTAGTGTTAGATTCTACATGGGATTCTATGATAAGGAAGATAATATTTAAGAGATGATTATACATTTCATTTCCAACAAAAAGTCAAGTAAATGTGTCCAATTATTAACTGTTTTAGAGACATTTAAATGTTACTATTTTTGATTTTTGCAATATCTGAATTTGAATTTGAAATGAGTACTTGTGTTTATTTTCTTGCTTACATATTTGCATATGAAAAATAAGTTGTACAATAATTTGAAATTTATATTACACACACGATTATTCAGTTATCTACTGATATTTATGTATTTTTTACAAATTAATTCAGTTTTGTAAAACGTAATTGATATAATGTTGATGAAGTTCGATGCATATTGTTAAAAAAAAAAACTGAGGAATCATCAATTTAAATATTTGTTTTTAACAACGAAGCATTTTGAAATTGTAATCATACATACATTCATTATTTATTCCTATAAATGAACAATTACTAATTTAGTAATAAATTAAACAAATAGCTGGTAATTTAACAAACAATATGATAAATTAAGTTATTTTATGAATTCTTTGTAAAATACTAGGGGTAATTTATTTAGTAAAAATAAAGTTTTTAAAATGTAAATTAGGCTATGAATTATATGTAAACTTTGTTTCTAATGTGTAAATTATAACAAACCATGAAATTATGGTTGCGAGTGTTGCTAATAATTTACAGACAATCTCTCTGTTAATAATTAAACCTTCATCATTATAGTCTCTGGTCATTGTTACACTAATTCGTATTAAAGATCTTGTTGTATGGCTATGATTATTAATTTATCGAATGTAAGTACAAATTTTTATGTTATCTTATATTACTTTTATGCGTTTTTTCATTACTCTTGCTGCAACCGTAATTATATCCATTAAATTCAACATTTATTTTTTATTTTCAGTAATAAAACTGCACAAAACACTATGTATAATTACATCCACACTAAAAGAAAAAGATATTAAAGTAAGATTATTATATTTTTCTGCGTGTAAAATGATACAGAAGAACTAAGAATTTAATTATTTATTAATGTCGACTCATCTAAAAACAAAACTATTTACATTGAAATCAAAGTTTTAACTTACTAAATTTTAAAATTAAAATAAATTTTGAAATATAAAATGTAGTTGTGTTTTTTTATATTTTATCAAGAAAATAATGTGATTACAAGTATGCGTCTATACGAGTGAACGCGTTGTCGCTGCTGTGACGATTAAGTGAAAATATAATTTATAAATTAAATAAATCTCTGGGACACTCTACATAGTTTAAAAAAGTAATAAGTGATATCATTAAAGAATCTATTATGTCTCTACTAAGTGACGAGCAGTTCATATCTAAAATAACTGAAAATGTGATCAACAAATTCCACTCTAAGTTTGAATCTCTTCAAAAAGAGCGTGAAGAAAAAATTAATAGAATCAGGAGCACATACAATGAAAAAATCGATAGCTTAGAGCAATACTACAGACGTAACAATCTTCGTATTTTCGGACTGATAGAAGAAAACAACGAAAATTTAGAAGAGAAAATAATTTCGGTATGTACATTATTCTTCCACCAAGCTCCATAGATCGCTGTCACTGTATTGGTAAACAAGCGTTTACCGCAGAACTCCACATCACTCATGATAAAGAAAAATAAAATTGCGCTTTTAAAAAAATTGATAATTAAAACAATTATTGTCACGTGATTGTTATATTTTAATAATTACGTATTGGATCAAAAAATAGTTTAAACTTTTATTTGAAACAAAAATTGTGTAAAATGAATATTATTCTAAATAATTTTAAAAATTGAAAAATATGTGTGTTAACGGCTTTGGCTAAAAGAATATGCCAAAATCAAAAATCAGATCTGCGCAACTATAAATGAAGGTCCTACAAAGTTTCATAAAATCAAACGGGTGGTTTTTTGATATCTTGCTTACATACGAACGGACGGCCAGCCATCGGACATAAATTTTTATTTGCTTCATTATAACGTACTAACTCAAATTCATCGGAAAAAGTAAAAAAAAGGGTGCTAAGTACCGTTTTGTGAACATTTTAATTATATAACATAACCTAACTTCATTGTTTCTACTTTTTTGTGAGCTTTGCTTGTGATCATTCTTTATTTTTTCGTCTTTTGTATAGCTATTTGCCAATAGTATTTTAATTGAGATACTCAATTCTAATTGTTGCGTCGAAATGCAATGGTTTTCATCACAGCGAAACAATGTGTATTAAATTTTTTTATGAGAACGGATTGGTGCTTAATGAAAATAGTGATGCACCTACAAAGACTACCCCATAAGTGGTTGAAAATGTTTTATAAATCATGGAAAAAAAACTCAAGTACATCTCTACGTTGCCTGTAAACCACCAACTTATTGAGACAGGATTAATTATTCTGCACGTGTTCAATAGTAGCAAGCAACATTTTTATCGGAGACATATTAGCTTACATTTTTTACCGATAAAGCTTGGTTTAAGATCTACACATGCAATTACAGAATTTGATAATTTAATTAATAATCTAACCTTTAGTGAAGTTGTGGGTAAGATATCTTGCATTTTCCTTTTAGAACCTACTTGTAGGTAAATGTTTGCAGGTGTTTTCTACGATGTCTCAACACTAGGAGATTGTGTTACCCTCAGGGATGTAAAAGTCACCATTTGTTTATTCTTCAGGTTCGTATAAATATTTTATTTATTATTGGTTGGTTCAAACTTATTGTTGTTTAATTCACTGCTTTGTTACGGTTTATTGTTAACGAAGTATGAAATTAAACGGCAGTGAAGTCAATCACACTTGAGACGTTTGGGCCATGGTACCATAGAAGCACTTACGTCTCATTACTTACGAAATACATAGTCACAATACTATTTAATGCGTACCAAATTCACTCTACATTGTAGTAGATCAAACCATCCCATGCATTAATCATGCCGATACTACAAAAACATTGACTCCGTACTTGCTACAGTTTTATAATTTTTTTAATTATACGAAGATAAAGAAATCGATACAACATTTCACATGTCTTACACTTTGTTGTATATAAATTGCAAGTAAAAGAAATGTCAATTTAAACTTTTGAATAAAGAAAAAGTTATATCATTAGACAAATCACCATTCACTGGAAATGTGATTTTGTCAAAAAACTTTGTCCATTATGTTCTTTAATTATGTAGTACTTACTCTTCGACAAACTTCTCTCCATTCCTTCTCACAAATTCTTTCTTATTACCACCTTCTTCACGAATATGGGGTATTATATAATTTGTCATCTTGATTTCTAATAATTAGTAATCAAACACCTATGTACCAACACATACACATTTCATGTCGTTCGATTATTATCTTAAGATTAGATATTTTCTTTCCCGAAATATCCAGTAGTTTTCTTGTCTTTAGCGGCTGAGATTGAGAAGAAAGTTTAGGTCGGTTTAATTAAATTGGTAATGGCTGTCATTATTAATAAATAATGAAAATGTACCATACGCATAAATAAATTAATAATTTGATAATAGTTATACCAATGTTTTTTAATTAATTTTAACTTTAGACTTTAGACCATCAATCGTTCTAGGAAAGAAAACCTTGATTAAGCTCTCACTTGAGGAGCGAAATGTCGGCCAGATCTCAGTTAGGGATTGATTTCTTCTACACGCCCAACTTAGAAGGGTCCTTCTTAAAAAGAGAATTTAAAATTGAAGGTTTTTTTTTTGAAAGGTATCGGTTGATGTGTAGGTAAGTTTGATCATTGTCTTTCGTAATTCACTGTCCATAACTAATTTAAGATAAAACAATTTAAGAGAAATTAACTTATTCAGATGTTGCAGTTGGTTTACATAAGTAAATAAAACAACCCGATAAATTTCAATTACATTACAAATGTATTATTCAAAATCTGTTCTATCTCTAAAACTTTCAGACTGTATTGTATTATATTCTGTGGAAAAGAATTAATTACAAAATGCAACATCTAACCGGGTTCATACAAAATTTTACTTCGTTATTCCACACTCAACTGTTGCATTTAAATTGTATTGCATAAATTTAAATTGAAGTAATACCTTAAACTTTATTTGGTTTTTAAATTAACGAATAAACTTACAGATTAGTAGATTTAGTAATTAAATTTTTTTGTACATTTACAACTGCGCTCTTTTTTTAAAATTTCAATTGAACTTTCAGAATAGTGACAGTTCAGTCTCACAATGTTTAATTTATATTACTTAGTATTATACTACTAATAAAATAATCAATACGAGCTTTATTTATTATAGTAAAACCATTGGACCCTATTTTCTTCGAGTCTTTATATTTATAACAATAACAGAACCTCGATATTCTCACAATCATTACCACCTAAAAAAAGTAGATATATATGTAGTGGAGCGCCATTTTAACATTTAATAGTAAAATTAATTAAAATGTTATTAGTTTTCTTTTGTTGTCCCTTATTCCTATGGAATCAATACTTATTGCAAACAATTTCATTTTGCACTTTTTAACAGAATTTGAAGTACTTTGTTTTTGTTTAAAACGTAATATAAAAAACATAACGTTAATGTAATTTATTAAAATGACCATGAGAAAAAAATTTTTCTTCAAGCGTGCTAAATATGAATTTTACTATACCGCATTGAAATATAGAACGACTACATTATTTTACGGCGTACAAATATTATTATTTTACGCTCAATTAGTAACTAGTTTGCCGGTAGAGGTATTAGCACTTTTTAGCAGAAACGCCATTTAAAAATTTAAACTTTTAAAAATGTCGCAAATTGAAGGAACTCCACCTAAAATAAAACAAATCGCCGATGCCTTAGTTGAAAATTTGATCCCCAACAAATCGCGCAAAATATATGATTTTGCTTACAATAAATTTTGAAATGGGCGCAAGAAAATAATATAATCAATTACACAGAAAATGTTATGTTAGCGTATTTTTCCCATTTGGCGGAAACTATGAAAAGTTCGTCATTATGGGCACTATATTCCATGCTAAAGTGCCAATTAAATATTAAACATGACATAAACTTAAAAATTACGCAAATTAATTTCCTTCTTGAAGCGCCAAGCTGATGGGTATCAACCAAAAAGCAAAAGTTTTCTCAAAAGAACATTTTAATAACTTTTACAAAACGCCAAACAAAAATTGGCCAAAGAATTCAAAAAACTTTTTAACGCAAGGAAATTTTTAACGATAAATTCGGAGTTAGGGGCAGCTGAGAACAGAATTAGAAACAGGATACGAAGACCGGAACGAAAACTAGAACCTAATACTAAAACGAAAGTCACGACATTACCAAGTGAATTTTATTAAATTATGTAGACAAAAGACACTTCGACCAAGACACAACAAACAAGATTCTTTTAAAATACAAAATGGGTAGATGCCACCGTGTCGTTATGGGACATAAATTCAGGTATACCAAACAAGTGGCAACTTTTAAAACTACCTAATCAGGGAATACACTGGTCATACGCTGCGACAACCTCAGTATTGTTAGTTGACAATGGTGAGACACTACCACTCTAAAGACACGGTGGATGGAAATCTAACAATGTAGCGAGGATACATCGAAGACTCCCTTTCAAACAAACGTGAAATTGCCAATAGAATATAGGGTGCGATGAAGGTAACACATACCGTAACATCAGGTGATCTTAACAGGCCTAGTACTTCCCGCAACATCGGAGGCATATCAGTCAAGTGAATAGAAATCCATCACGACTATAATGACGTCAATGTCGTTCTAAACAGCAAGTAGTGGATTAAATATTATTAACTCGACATTACAAAATTGTACCTTTATATTACTATAAATAAAATAGTATTTTTCCACTATATAGTTACTACAAAAGAATGTTTGTTTTAAGTTTTCATCTGAAATAAGAGTTAATTATTATTGTTGTTTGTTAAATAATTATAGCTTTCTTTCTTACTCTACAAATTAATACAAAATTTTCCTTTTACAAACCGTGTTAATACACACAACAAAAATAATGTTGTTTGACAGTCATGTTTGACAGTTGTAAAGTTGAGTTAACGCTGTTGCCTATTCATTCTAAAACCACCTCAATTCTTCAAGAATTTCGGTTTTTACGCTTGAAGAGAAAAGTAATGCTACACGGGTCGAACGCTTTTTTGTGCCAAGTATTTTGCGGCCTCAGCTGCGCCGACGCAATACCTTCGCTCCCAAAAGAATGCGTTCTACTCTAGTAGCATAATAATAATGTTTTTAAATGTAAACTTATATTTCTGGACACTACTACAACTTAATTTAATTACCAAAAACATAGTTTACGATGTATATTATTTTCGATAAAGGCATTTTTGTTTTACAACATTTTCATTAAGTTTAATTAACCTTAAGTTTTTTTCTATTACAAACCATTACTATGACAAGTCATTTCAAATATGTTGTTTAATATTCTGAACTATTGTTATTATGTTTATGTTATCTATGTTCGTAATAGTTATGCACTTGATAACAAAAACATAATCTGAGGAACATCGGTAGTGTTTCGTGTGATATCGACAGTGATCGTTTGTCAAACGGGAAGAATGATTGGCTGTGGTTTTAATCAACAACGTCAGGTTATTTAAAATTATATTAATACATAATAAAAATGAACTTAATAAATAAATAAAATTATAATATAATTAAAACTGAACTTGACTAACAGTAAACTTAATAAAAATATCGTTCATTAAAAATTAGGTGAATAATTTCAAAGAAAAAAACAATGACAACATACGAGGGTTTGCCTTTTAAGTGTCAGGAATGAAAAAAAGTGTAAAGTATAATAACGCATTTTTTTATTGTTTTTCAAAGTAATCTCCGCGATAGTCAATGACTTTGCATTCAATGGAACCAGTCGTTATAGTATTTATTCCATTCCGAAGTAGGTGTAGTCAAAATCGCTGTTTTGTAGGCATCCACCGCTTCTTCAGCGTCTGGAACCGTTTTCCTCGTAGTATATTCTTGATTCTTGAATGTAAAAAATCATTAGGGCTTAGGTCCGGGCTGTATGGAGGATGATCAAGAACTTGCATTGTCTTGATGGAGCATAATGCGTCGATTTGGGTTATCTTCCCGAAGCTCGGCGATCACTTCAGGCAAGCAAATGGTCGTATACCATTGAGCATTAACTGTTCTTTGATTTTCAAGAGCAATCGTTGCTACATGCCCTGATTTGGCAACAAACGATGCAACCATTTTCTTGGCAACGCTGCGAGCAAACAACTTTTGTCGGTTTCAGTTCACTTTGGAAGACCATACTGCAGATTGGCGTTTCGATTCAGGCTCATAGCTATAGATCCATGATTCATCATCACCTTACGATGTCGTAAACGTTTTTTCGACACCAGTTGACTCGAGCTGCTTTCTGTTCTTCTGGGGAGATGCGGTATCCACCGGAAACCAATTTTTAACACTACTTCTTCGTGTAAGATCTTTTGAAACTGAGGCCCCTGAGATGTCCAATAATGCCTGAATCTCACGGTATGTCACATGACGATCTTCCAGAACCATGTTAAGCATCCACGATTTCTTGAGTGACGGCGGTTTTTGGCGCCCTTCACGCGGTTCTTCACTGAGGTTAAAGCGTCCTCGCTGAAACTCTGCATACCAGCGATAAATGGTTGTCTTTGATGGTGCTTCTTCGCCAAAAACAGCAACAAGTTCTGCGACGCATTCTTGCTGGGTGAGGCTTCGTTGAAAGTTATAAAAATAATCGTGCGGTATTGTTCGGACTTAATTTCATCTCGTACATCGACTTGGGGAACTTTAACACACCACGGTTTAAAAACTATCAGGCCGATCTAAAATGATATTTTGACATTGCATTGACAAATACCAACAGTTGTTTATAAACAGTTTTCTGGTTGCTAGGTGATAAAGAACGTTCTATTCCCCGACACTTAAAAGGCAACCCTTGTATTACCGTACAGTGAAAATTAGATATTTGTCTAACTAGTGAAGAAAGCGATTCTTTTCCCCCTAGAGCTCTAGTGAGACTAGAAAAGGCTTTTCTCATGTGTTAGACACAACATTTTTTCCACGACATTCCCCAAAAAAACAACCTAATGAAGGAAGTGCTATTTATTGTAAACGTAACTTATTGTTACAGAATTTCGTCACAGTTTCGTACGTAAAAGCAAAAGTTGATAATAGGTGAGTCACAAAAGTCTCGCTACAGTATTCAGTGGTATCAAACTGTCAGTTTGCGCAACCGCATGATTCTAACCAATAAATGTAGGGTAGCAATTTTTAAGAGTCGAAATATAAAATATTAAATTAAACAAACCTGATTGAATAATAAATTAAATTGTTTAAGTAAGTACTAGGCGTATATAGTTCTAATGACAAATTCTTACATTTTTGTAAAAAGAGACATTTCGTAACACGACA
Source organism: Abscondita cerata (assembly GCA_030710515.1). NCBI lineage: Eukaryota > Metazoa > Arthropoda > Insecta > Coleoptera > Lampyridae > Abscondita > Abscondita cerata. The sequence goes on from JALBCR010000660.1 coordinate 87,314, forward strand.
TTATTTTCCTCGCTAGTGAGGATAACCAATTTTCCCATTATTTGTAGAGAACAAACGTCCGTTTTCTAAGTATGTCGTGGAAAATAGTAATAAGTCATTAAAATTAATGCATTTCTAATAAATATTTTAAAACTGTTTTTATAGTGCGGGAGCCCACGGCATTTTTTAACCGTCATCGAACATCCGTAATAAAGATAGCTACTTCGAAGGTAAATATAACTGAGAACAGGAAACTGTGCATAATAATGATAGTGAGACTAATAATTGTAAAATTTCGGGACACATTGCATTTAGAGAACATCCCAATGAAATTTACATGAAATGTGACAAAATATACGTAGTTTAAAAATATGTCGGTCGCCCTCATCTTATCTTGTGCAAAGTACTCCGGTGACCGATTTGATACGGTGTATAGTTAGTACGTCAGTTCCGTCATCAAACATCATGTTATTTTTTTTTAAATTAAAGTTTAAACCCTGAAGAATGAAAAAATAACAATCGCCCTATCAAAAAATTGTGCAAAACACAAGGGCGACCGACTTTTCCATAAGCATTTATGTTTTTGCTCCACGACATTTTTATTATCAATAGTAATGTTTTTTTATTTTGTTTTTTTAATTTTTTTATTTAGTAATGTTTTTTATTTTTATTTTTTATTCCCCCATGTTAGCGTACGCTAAAACAAAAAATTTCACGAACGATTTTCATAAATAGCATGTGGCAAAACGTAATTGAACCACGCTGTGTGATTTTTGATCCTGAAGATTGTCGATGTTATATTGAAGACAATAAATACATGCCAGTTTGGTACGAAGGCGACTCTGATAGTTGACGATATTATTCAGAATGATAATAACTGTAGCGATGACCAATTGGACAATGATAATGAACATGATGATTGATCGAATCTTTAATAGAATACATGATCGAAACAGATTGAATATGATAAATAATAAATATTATACTTGTATTGTAGAGAACTTTGATTATAAACAAATATACGGAAGAGTTATGCTATTAACGAATATAATGTGGATGATATTATTTGTATTGCGGAGAATTAATGAAAATATATAGACTAAGAGTTGTGCGATTACCAAATATGACGATGGATGACTAGAGGTATTTGTATTGTTGAGAATTATCATCATAAAAGAATATTATTTTGCACCTGTGATATCGATATTTGTGATAATAGAAAAAAATATTATAATTTTAATATAATTATAATAATAGAAGATAAAAAATATATTTTTGCACTTGTGTATCAATAATTGTGATAATAAAGATAGATATTAAATATTTTGTATGATGGAGAATTATCATCATGAAAATATATTTCTTAACAGTTTGTATTGTTTCAAATTTTTTTCCTCATCTTTGTTTTGAATATAATAGTATCCATTCGATGTAAATGAAGAATTCGTTATAGTTGTAAATGGAACATTTGTTAGATATAACCATTGTTTTAATCAATGATACTAACGTTAAGATATACATTAATTCAGGTAATTGATGTCAATTTTATAGTGTAAATAATTCAAGAAAAAATTATCTATGTCGTTAAATATGGTTGTTTAGATACTCAAACCGGGCGATTCTTTATTATTCGCAGAGCAAACATTAATTGGAAGAATATAAAAATAAAAAAAACATTACTTTCGATAATAAAAATGTCGTGGAGCAGAAACATAAATGCTTATTTTTTCTTACCGTTATTTTTTTATTCTACAGAGTTAAAACTGTAATTTAAAAAAAAAATAACATGATGTTCGATGACGGAAGTGAAGTACTACCTAATTATCAGCCTCATTATTACAATTATGCACAGGATTCGATAACGGCGACCGACCGATTCATGTTCTCAGTTATATTTACCTTCGAAGTAGATGTCTTTATTAAAGATGTTGGTTGATGTGTAAAAAATGCCATGGGCTCCCAGGCTATTACTATTATTGAGAAAAAAAAGACCTCTTAAGAATTTAACTGTTTACATTTAAAATAGAAATTACATTACGTAAAATTAAATTAAAATAAACTGAAAATAAAAAACGAAATTAAAATAATTTCTACATAAAATAACAAATAATAGAAATTTACTATCAATTTATATTTATTCATGATGCTTTATTTATATTTGAAATATTTCGTTTAAGTTTAGTTTGAATTTGTCAATTGAAACTAAATTAAAAGTGTTGTTTATTGGAACAAAAATTATTTATGTACAGGCAATCCATTGTAACTGTAGAAAAAAGTTGCGTTGCGCAGGTAAGGTGTTGGAGTAGGGACCAGGTTGTACACTCAAAGGTAAAATGATTTCGTAACTGTTGGTTATTCCAGCATGAAACACTGGCGGTATAAGATATCAGCGTAGGTACACCGTAGATATTTAAAATATTGCTTCACATTCATTTATTCAATTTAAATTTTTATATGATTATAATGACCGTCCTTTATAATGTGAAATATAACATTTTATCTTTTATCTTTCTAATTTTAATTTAATAACTACACTTGGGTCAAAATTCATATCATTGGAATGTAAAACTTTCTTTTAAAAATGACTAATTTAGAATACAAAAGCTTGGATGTACAAAACAAAAATTAATTCTATTGTTAAGTAAATGTCTTTCTGATTGGTTAAAATTTAAATCTTAAATCCTCTGATTGGCTAACAAATTGTTAATATCTTTTGTTAACTAAAGATTATCTTTACGCAACCGGGTAAAAATGAGTATTAGTTGAACATTATCAGTTTACTTGCATAGCTAGGTCTATATATTTAGTTTTAAATTAAGAAAATGTCAAAGTTAGGACAGGAAAAGCTATTAGTGCTCAAAACTCGCGAAGTAGTGTTTAAAGTTTTTCAATATTTTAAAAAAATTGCCAACAATGAAGTGAACATCATAGATGCTTCTGAGGTTGAGTTAAAAAGCCATTTATCAGCGGCTACAGGTGTTTCACAGAGTATGCTTTACAAAATTATCAAGGAAGGGAATGACGCACCAAATGATCCTGAAGCTGAAGAGGACGCCAATGTTTTTAAATCTCCAAAAGGAAGCGAAAGAAAAAATTTCAATTACTGACATACATGAAACAGAACTGCATCACATTAGGCGTATCATTTATAATTACCATAAAACAAACAACCAACGGGTAACTCTTAAGAATTTGTTACAAAAATTAAAAGAAGATTTAGATTATGTCGGTGGCAGGTCTTCACTACACAAAATTATTAAAAAATGGGGTTTAAATTTTCTTCGGCTGAAAATAATCGAAAATTATTACAAGAGAAGCCCGATATAAGACACTTAAGAATTGCTTTTTGAAAAAATTAAAATGTACCGCAATGACAATCGACCAATCATTTACATGGACGAAACTTACATCCATGGCAGCCATACAGTTTCAAAATCGTGGACCGACAAAACAAGAAATGGTTTATTTGGTAATATTTCTAAGGGACAACGATTAATTATGTTGCATGCAGGAGGGGATAGTCATGGTTTTGTGAAGAATGCACTATTAATTTTAAATCTGGAACCAAATCAGGAGATTATCATCATGAGATGAATTTCAATAATTACGAAAAATGGCTCACCGAAAAGCTGATACCAAATTTGCCAGAAAATCGGTGTTAGTGATTGACAACGCGCCATACCATAATGTCCAAATAAATCCAGCGCCCAATTCAAACAGCAGAAAACAAGTGATGATTGACTGGTTAACGCAAAACGATATTCCGCATCATTGGATTTGACTAAAGCTGAACTTTATTTTTAATAAAAAACAACAAAACAAACTTAAAAATTCAAAATAGACACAATAATGCAGGCAGCTGGTCATACTGTGTTAAGATTACCCTTATCACCCCGAACTTAACCCAATCGAGATGATTTGGGCTACCGTAAAAAATTTTGTAGCATCCCACAATGTAACTTTTAAGTTAGAAGATGCGAAAAAATTAGCGGAAGAAAAAATTTGCCTCCATTACGGTAGAAGATTGGAACAAGGTGTGCGCTAACGTCAAGAAACTGGAAGACGAATATTACGAAAACGAAGTTTTTATGGACTTTGTTACAGAATCGTTAATTATTAATGTTGGAATTGAAACTGATAGTGATGATTTCGGGTTCAGTTGCAGCTCAGATGACGATTCTAATACTGCGTCGTTGTTACCCTGAATTGCCGCAAATTTAATTGTGTTCATTAAATATTTCTATTTTTTATTCGTTCAAAATTAGTATAAACTTAATGATTTATAGTTTAGGTATTCAAATCCAAAATAAAAGATCGCTCTGTATTTATTTTATTTATTATTGTATTTATTTGTTTATTTGTATTTACCTAATTATTATTATTGTAAAGCATAATTTGTTAATAAAATGCTTGAATTTTTTTGTATATTGTGTACCTACTAACCAGAAAAGTAATAAATTATTGGTGTAATAATTAATATTTATCTTGCACCAATTTGTATTATATGCTAGTAATACCTACTTCTGCCCGAGTGTACTATTGTCTGGTCACGCCTTGAAATTCTATAAACAGCTACATTTTTCCTGCGCGAGATTTCTTAAGTTACAATGGATTGCCTGTATATATTTTTAATATAACCAAAATATTGCGTTTCTTTAGAATTTAATAATAATAAGATCAATATTAAAGTAATTATTAGAAATGTATGTATTTTCATTGTATCCAATTTATACGTGAACTTATTTTCTTAATACCTGTATTCATGGTAAGTTTCGATTTAACTCATAACACCATATTCTTCATATATACTTGATTAAGCCTGTATTATCTAGAAGTTCAATTTTTTTATGTTTATATTCCATTATATTCAGTTTTATAAAAAAAATATTTCAATTACCTTGATTTTATATTTACAGTTCTATTTTATTATGTTAAATTTTCATTATGTTATTTTCCACTATGTATTATGTAAAAACACATCGAACACTTTCAATTTCTCCACAGTTTATAGGGACAACTCCTTTTGCTGTTACCAAGTCACTTATTATTAACAAATACTTTAAAAATGTCACAAGAAAAACAGTAATGTACATATACCGTGTGTCTCTGGCAAGACGCAACATAGGATTTATACTATAGAAAAAATTTCATTTGATCTACTATTGCTATGAAAATTTCGGGTTGTAGTATTCCCTATAGTTACGAAATTTTGTTGAAATTAGAAAGAGAAAGCAAGTGTAGAATGTCTAATCTTCCTTCAAATGTAAATATTATTCTTTAAGTTTGTAAAAATTAAGTATTCAGTATTTTGTGATTTTACGAAAATTCTAATCAATGTTCAGTTGCTTTCATATTTTAATATAGCTATTAAAGCAAGCATAATGAAATACTTTTGCATAAAATCTGTTCGTATTGAATTTGAGGTTAAATGAGTCGTTTTGTTTTCTTGTATTATAGACCTGTGTGTAAACTATTAGACATAATACTTGCGTTTTGCAAGAATATACAGGTATTCTAAAGCTAAAAGTTTATTTTAAGTCAAAGACAGATATTTCGATTAGTATGCATCGAGTAGTTTGTCTCTACAACGGGTCTCTACCGATAAATAAAAGTTGGTGTTCTAAGGACTTTATTCGGAACCAGCTAAGTAAAGTATAACCCAGAATTGGAGGTGTTATACATTTTTAGATTTTTGATCGTAAACAATTTAAAACTCATGGGATTAATGAAGATTTTTAGAAAATGCCCGATTAAGGTTTTTAATGTTATGAATAATGAGAGCATAAAGGTTTGTGCTTTAAATTATTTCTCTTTTGGCTTTCTATTTTAGGTTTTACTGGAATCCAGAAGTCAACAAACAAGATAACAAGATTATTATTTTAAAACCATCCAAGAACAATTTTAAGAAACGTTCTAATTTCAAATACAGTTTTTATTAAAAGTGATTGTCGCTTTAAGTTTAATTACATCTTATTAAAAAAATTCTTTTCTATAAATGTGTTAGTGGTTCTAAAAAGTACCGATTTGTTTGTGGATATACAGAACTGAAAACTAATAGGTATTACATGTGAAGTGCTTGGCTTATAGCAACTGGTTAAAATGCTGTCCATTTACTGTTAAACAGTGCCCCAAATAAAAGTTTTGTTGCACGTTTGAAATTATATTTGCTGGTATATTGAAGCAAACTTCCACAATTTTATCTTTTAAAGACTCAATTGTGTCGTGGGTTCTGTCGGTATAAACCTTCGAAGATAGTAAGAAGTCGTTGACGGACAAGCTTGGTGATCTTGGTGGCCAAGTAACTTCCTCATCTCTTCCAATTCAGGTTCTAGGAAGTGCTTTATTTAAAAGTTGTTTTATTTGATTCGCATTATGTGCTGGACACCCATCATGCTGATACCGCAAACTACATTGAGATTGAACGAACATTCATCAGTGAAACAAATATTTTTAACAAAATTCATTATTGCGTGTCTCAATTAATGTTTTACAAAATTCTTGCCTTTTGTCAGCATCAGTTTATTTTTATAAATGTTTTACTGAACTGACAGCTATTTACAACACAGTCGATACTTAGTTGTCGAATACTAATATTATTAGGTTAAGTTTCACAGCACCGACTACATTATTTCTTCATCGTTGTCCATCTTCTGGTTTTGTTGAACCTGCTTCGGACGCTTGTGTACACTGCGGTTTCTCTGCCGATCTCGGAAAAGTGCAGCAAACAAAGCAGAAGTGTTTCTATAGCTTTCACCTTTTACCCCCCTTAACCATTTGAACTTTCTCAGGAATTGTATACACACTCATTTTAAAAATTAAATTAGAGAATATTACATTAAGGAACGCGCAATAACAATTAATTGTAACGTATACGTCAATACGAAAATTTCATGGCTTTAGTAGATCAATTAAATTTTTTTTTTATAGTGAAATTCCTATGTTGCGTCTTGCCAGACACACACGGTATATTTGATTTAATAAAGAAGACGTTTCGCTAATATACTTAGCTTTCGTCAGTTTTATTAAATACTAATTATCAACATAAAAATAACAATACATAACTTTACAAAAGTTAACGAATAAAAATATAAACTGAACGAAAAGATAAATTTTTATGTTTCAATATTATTAAAAATTTTGAATGTTTAAAACTAGTTTTATATACGGGTGTGCCATAACAACACCTTAGATTTTCATGAATGATATCTAACGTTTTTCCGTTTGAAGAAAGCGATTAATTTCGCGAATCAAGAAACATTAATATTGTTAGTCAATGACGCCACCTCATCGACAGTTGTTGTGTACTAGAGATTAATGAAAATGTAATAACTTATAAGTAGAAATCTGTAGTATGTAATATGCCGGCTGTTAAATTTTCAACATTGCGAAATAACTAATCACATTTTTACCGCAAAATATCAAATTTCTGTTGGCAGGCATCTTACATACTACAGATTTCTACTGTTAAACAGTTTTTCAAAAGTTTTTTAATTATCGTGACTAAAAAATTGCCAATGTGTTCTATTGATGTAAGTATTCAGAAACTCCAATCCTACTCAGGTATCGGTGTGAAAAACGCGTTTCCGGCCTCAACGGAACTATGCTTTACGGTTTTCCAGTTATGTCTTAAAATGTTTCACATATGGTCTTGAGTAAAAATTTTCACCATTTTTCCTAAACCCAGTGGGGTGGCTCGGAATGGTGTCACTCGGACCAAAAATTTATGGTCCCTCCTCATCCCTCCCTAAAACTATGGGGAGGCAATTATACACTTTCGTTAATAACTTCCTTGAAATTCACGGTGGTGTCACCCCACTTTTTTACCGTGACCCGGGGCAGTGCGCTCCCTTAGCTCCCCTTAGCTACGCCACTACCTAAACCTCCCCCTCCCATTAGAAAACGAAACGTTTTTGTATTTAAGAAAGAACGCACTCAGCAAAACATCCCTTACGCTTGGAATAAATGACCCAGTTCGTCTCTTGGATTTCGATCGGAATACAACTAAAATTTTCGAAAATTCAAGTCATTTCAAATAAATAATTATTTAAAAATCCTATCATAAAATCAAAGCAATGGTCATCCCTTCAAATGCTTTAATAGAATCTAATGCCGAAAATTTGGAAAACTAAATCCGAATTCAAAATGTCCCGTTTTGTGGTGCTCCGGTCGTTTTTTAATAGTTGGTATTTTACTGTCACGTTTATAATGATATGCGACATAATCGAGATACCAACCTAAATAGTTGTGAAAACAAAAAAAACTGTTGCTTTTAATGTTTAGACAGTAAAGTCTTTTTAGCATCTGTCAGTAGTTTAATATAATATTGTTTTAATATCGTTTGAAGAAAAAAGTAATTTTCAATTAAATATTCTTACTGCTTTAAATAAAACCGATTAGTGATTAGTGACTTTAAAATGCACACAAATAAATTAGTCCTGCAGAAAGAAAGAGATTCATGCCTTAGACTAACCCACTTTAAATCCGAGCGTAAAAAGCCGATATTTAATAATGACGAGATACATTTTTAAAGAAACAGGAATGTTTTTCTATCTAAATTCGGGCACCGTGCACCCAACAGAAGCAAATTTTAGAATTTTTTCTTGCATTGTAAAGTACAGATATTTTTCTAAATTAATTTTGTCGACTATTAATTTGGTTCGATCTGCAACGGTTTTCGACTTACAGAAGTGATAAAGTTTTTCTAAAATGTTTACGTGTTTTTTAACGTGGTTCGGTTCTCATAAATATCCCCATACACTTATTGGAAGCGTACTCGATTTGTTTTGGCAACGTTTTATTGAGAAATTCTACCAATATATTGTGCGGACAAAATCGTTTGATACATTTCCTCTTTTTAGGGACAACACTCCGAACTTAAGGGCTGATTTTTTTGGTTTTTTTTCATAACTTCTACTTCTTTCGAAAACAATTAGTTAATTTTTTTTGAAACGTCCGAACATCCACATCCACACTTTTGATTCTTTTTAAACAATGTAAAAAAAAGGACAGAACCAAATTACAAAATCAAAATTTCTCCGATGTAGTTCTTTTTGATGGCTCACGTAGATGACATCACACGTTAGAAAAAACGTCCGGTTTTAGCGCACCCGGACATCGTTTTAAATGGGCTCGAACCGATTGTTACATGCAAAAAGATGGTAATAATAATTTTGAATCAATATCGTAACACATATAGTAGTTGCTCCGTAGCTCAGTGAGCGGTGTTGGTCCGTAGATGATTTGCCTTCGGGAAATGGTAAAGTCGTAGTAAATTCTTGCAAAATCGACAATAACAATCAATAAATTAGTCAAAATCGACGTTATATAGCTTCAGCTCTTGTTCACTGAAAGCCAGTCCAAAGATGGTACTTTCCTGTTGACTTACCGTAAGAAAGTACCTCACAAATCTGTCAAAATTAAAACAACACACAAAAAACCAAATAAACAAAGTTTATACAGGATTAACATTACTGAAATAGTAAAAAATCAAATAGATCACGTACATACATACATTACATTTATTATTATTTCATTCTTTGAAGGACTAAGTGGGAATTATGTGTTACTTTTTAGTAACACGTATTTTTTGTTATTTTTCAATTTTCTTTTCATCCAATATTAATTTTTATTTGAAAGTAAAACTTTTTTTCTAGCTGATGTTTTTCAATCACAGAACTGCCATTGTTCTATAGGTACATAAAAGCAATGGCTGTATATTATTACTTGTTTCAATTAATGATGCGTACAATGTTAAATATCTTTTTGTAAAATTTTTCAAAATATTGGTGAGTAATAATAGTTAACAAAAAACACATGGAATTAAAATAAAAATGTTTCTTCAACAATATGAAATAATAATATAATTAGATGAATTATTTTAGGATTTAGTTCTAACAAACAATTTCAAAAATTCAAGATTCGTTATGTAATTAAATCTCAAATGTATCTTTTAACGCAATTTAATTAAAATAACTTACAAAGAGAATAATTTCAAAAATATAACAGGAATTTTTAAGCAAAAAAGCAATGTTTTAATTAAAACATTTATTTGTGTAATGTGAGTGTGTAAAATGCGCAGTCTAATTTTTTTTAAAAGCACATGTAACTGTAAGTAATCAATAAAAAAAGCTTTTTTCAGAAGATTATAATTATATTTATGGGTGCTACATTAACATTGTATAGAGAAAAAGGTTACTTGAACCAACCGTAATTTTCTACATGATTAAGAGATTAAGCAGATTAGCATATTTTATTTTGATGGATAAACAAAACAGTACATTAAAATGCATCAGTTAACCAGAAGCCTACTTAAATGCATGTCATTTCCAAAGTTTATGGTGATACATATTTTTTTTATTAATTTCAACATTTATAAACACTACGTAATATAAAAAAAGTTAATTTCGAGTTTTATTTAAACTTATTATTACTCAAACAAAAAAAAATATATTTAATTTTTAAAATATAAAAATATCTTTTATATGAGTAATTTTTTCTTTGCATGTTTGTTCGCTAAATTTCATGTTAAATTGTTTACAAATTTTGTCCAAACATTTCTATTTTAAAGACGTTATGTGTAATACAAATTAACATTTATTTTTATTTTGTTAGACAAACTAATCTGTCAATTTAAATACCATACAGCTGTTATTATTGATGACAGTCATCAGAAATGCATTAAGCTTTATTGCTGTTAAGCATTAGAACACATTTCCACAGTCTTTGCATACTTTATCTACGTATTCCGCATTGAACGCCAACAAAAGATAAATAGAGAAAGACTGTGTATGTTTAATAAAATCCTCTTTTATATCTCCACACCACATGTAAGGCAGTAGAAAGATTATAGGGATAAAGTACAGATTTCAAAACTTTAAAAAGAATTTCATCGGTATCTCAACATACAGTGTTTTTGTTAAAAAACTCTTTAAATTTATTAACCATGGTTTTGCTGATAAAACACTTTTTCTTAAATTGATGTGGCAATCTATAAAATAAATTAAAAGCGTAGAATTTTGTTTTGCTAAATTTTAATATAAAAGCAATAACAATTAATTTATAGTAATCTGAGCAAGGCAAGGCAAGCAATGTAGTATTAGTTATATGTATTAATTTGTTTATTTATTGTGTCTTCATTCATTGATTAATATTACACAAATAATAGTGGAGCGTTGCCAATATTAAACTATAGTCTGTATACTATTGACGCGGAGTAATAAACCTGTCAGAATTATCGAATCTCCCGTATTGCAGTGGCGTAGGTACCTGATACGTTTGGAAAATCATTATTTTTAGTAGGTAAATATATTATAATAGTAAAATCTACCTTGATATGAATTATTATGTGGTTATATGTTATTTATTTTATTTGTATAGTAGATCACATTACAAATTTTACTTCTTACGTATTATATACCATTATTTTTGTATCTTGGTATAATTTTTGTTTCGTCAGTACCTGGACTGGTGGCAACGTGTTTACACAGATTAAACTATTGTTCTCAGACCCTAGATGGGTCGATATGCTGCAAGAGCGGCACAATGATCGTATTTTGGTTAGAATTTATTGGTTTTACTTAACCGTAGAAGTACCGCTTTCACAAGAAAATAAAGAATTATTTCAAGCAATTATGATTTATTACTCCGCGCCAATAGTATACAGACTTTAGGATATTTCAATGCATTTTCCCGGCATCCAATTTGATCTGCGACAGAAGATCAGAGCATAAAATATTCTATTATTTAAGCAATATTGAAAAAATATAAAATGCACAACTACTCATTTACTAAAGTGCAGGAACTTCACCCAGGAGACGATGCAAGGAGAATTGAATATTGCGAAGAAATACTTTTAAAAATACAAGAGGATCCACTTTTTCTGCGGAGAGTCTTTTGGTCAGATAAAGCTAAATTTCGTAAAGAAAGGATAGTCAACAAACGAAATTTTCATTTATGGTTTGCTAAAACCCACATTTGAAGCGTGAAAATCACTTCCAACATCAATTCAGTGTTAGCGTTTTCTGTCTGCTCATGAGAAACCGATATGCGTTTGTAATTTATGATGGAAATTTAACAAGCGAAAGGTACATCAAAATTGTATTAAGAGTGTAGTGGAAAACTTTCTGCTAGAACTTCCCCTCAATACTTGGCAAGATTCCTGGTACCAGGAATGTGGATCGAGAGCTAACACAGAATTTCGAGGATAAGAGAATTGGCAGCAACAGTCATATGAGTTGGCTACCAAGGTCACCTGATTTGACGGGGTTTCATTAAGAACAGGGTGTATGAGAGCCCAGTTCAAACCAGAGAAGAATTGGAGGAACGCGTCAGGGTAGCATTCCGTCAGTTAAAGGATCAACCGTTGTTTACAAGAAAATGGAGGCCATGTAGAGCATTTATAGCATATTTATTTCCATATTAGCTTACCATTGATTTAGTTAAGTATCCGTTTCCTTACATTTTGTTAAAACATTATGTTTTAATAAGTTTTAGTTTTTTGTAGTTTCATCATTTGTTAGAGGTTTTTGACGAACATTAGCAGATTTTTTTATTTTATTTTTATTTTGACGTACAATGTGAGAATTTTATTCCAAGACATGCTTTTCTATTATTTTTAAACGAATTCTCAACTTTTATAAAGATCGTTAATAAGTCGACAACCATGGCAGATAGGTATAGGAAATGCTATTAATGATTGACTCCTTATTTAATTTTGTATCGAAATCGACAAAAAAAGTAGAGCATCGTATTTGAAAAAATCGAATTTTTGTGGTTTGAAATTGTCTTGTTTGGAAGTTGAATTTTGAACACCCTGTAGAAGCTATATCATTTTGTATAAATAAGATAAAAAAACAATACTTCTGTTGCGCACCGTCCCAATTTTAGCTCTATATCTGCAAATGTAACGACGGTATATGATATCAAGCGCGACGTTACAAATGTAAAAAAATATCTTAAAGTTAAAATATCTGAAGAACGGCTACAGTTAGGTACAGAAAATGCTAATGAAAATTGATCTAAAATTAACTGCTAAAACCAAAAAAGCTATAACAAATATGTAATCGTATTTGAAATAAGAGAGTATGTGTCCACTTCCGGTGTTTCCGAAAGTACCGCCATCTTAAAATTATTTGTATTAGAAAGATCACAACAAACTTCAGCCAACAACAAAATTTCAGAACCATACGATTTCCCCATCCCTAGATTCTTTTAATGTACGGTTCCAAACAATCACCCTGTATAATCAATGGTTTTATTAAAGTTTGAAACCAAATTTAAAAACAATTCGCAAATCCAACTATTATGATGCATTGGGATAAATTCGTAGCAAGCTAAATTAGTTGAGTGCAGATTTTTTATTGTGCACGTGCAAATTACTTATTTTGCGATAAGAACAAACGTCTTTGGAAACTGCTGAGTTTGATTCTTAAATCATTCACAAACGTAGACACCTATGTTGCATTTATGCAATGCACTAACACAATGAATGGTTACAGTATTATTCGTTCGTGGCAGCAGTTTACAAATTAACTGTTTGGGATTGAGAGTGAACGGGCATCCGTTGCTTGTGGGAGATGTAGTTACGAAAAAATATTAAGGCTTGCATATTTTTTCGAAGTTTATAACCAATGGTATAACATGCTATCGTTGAGATGCACCCTGTATAATAATAGTAATTGTCATTGCATTTTTGCTTCTGTGCGTATATTTGGAGCTCCTCCTCACCATATTTGAAAACCGTTGTAAAAACCGTGGAGTAATAAAATAAAATAATAAATTTTACAAAAAAAAACGATCGACGAAAATAATAAATTAATGTTGAAACATGGATGTTATCTACAAAAATACAGTAATCTGTCATTATTGTTAATATTAATTACATGTAATAATGTATACAAAGAAATTATTGCATAATCGCCGTTGTAAGATAGTCGTTACATTTTACTGTAATACAATGATGCTATATTTTCATGCAATAATTACGCACTTGATTATAGAATGTTACGAATATTCAATAATGTTCCTCCAAAGAGAATATATTAAATAAAAATATTTCAAGATTTTTCTGCCAATTAAAGGTTACATAATTTAAGCATTAAGGAATCAAGAAAAATAAATACGTTTTATTTGAGTCCATAAAAAAATAAAAGCAGAGCACTTGTAACCAAAAAGTTTTAATGATGTAAACGAAAGTTTGAACCGAATTCTTGAAGTATCGTAAAATTAAATACGACTCGAAAGTAAGATTGTTAAAATTTTATATACTGCCATAAAAAGTTTATTAGCACATTAATACTTAAGAATATATTTTTTATAATTTGTTTTGCCACACCAATATTCGTATCATGTTTCAAGATAACGAAAAAATATTATTATTTGTAAGTGACAAAAACCCATGTGTAACCGAAAATAAAAAAAATAAAAATTAACACACAAGTTCTAGGATTTGAAATTGCTCAATTTATACATACGCATATTAATCATCACTTTCGCTTACCAAGCAAACTACTTATTTACATACAGAAGTATTGGATTTATCGTACCGAAGCTTATTTTTATAGAGTGTGGAAAGAAAGTAACGGGTAAATACAGTAATTCTGTTGCCATTAATTTTTTCAAGAAAATTTTGAAGGAGTAAAGCGATTTTAATTGTAGCACATATCCCAGATGTCATGTCATTTGTTTCTAAAGTTATCACGTCATCGACATTTTTTTAAAAAAGAGGTGACTTGATATAATTTAGCTAACTTTATTAGTTTTAATATCACAATTTTAAAACACAAATGTGACGTATTGAAAATGTCATCCGAGTGATGATGTGTAAGTAAAAACTAAGATATAATTTGTTTATTGTATGCTTTAAGAATATATCGATTTTTGTGCGTACGTGATGAAACTAAGTGAAAGTGAGGTAGAGGCGGTTTCAAACAGTGAACAATGAAGAATGTGTAGTTTGGACCGTGCATAAAATCTCCTAGTTAATAATTTAAAGACCTATCATATTTAGAAATTTAATTAACCCAGTTACCGGAAATAGTTACAAAAACAAAACAAAAAACAGCGTATTTGTAGTAAGTCGCCGCATATGTAGTAGCCCGCGTATTCGTAGTATAATCGAACTATGTTCGATAAATAACAAAGTGTTTGGAGAAGAAAAATTATAAAGAATTTAAACAACCCAAGAAGAAAACGGAAAGCAATAATTAAGCGAAAGAAGACATCGAGGAATTAACCAGGGTCCAGAGGTCACTGCTCAGGAACGCAATTCTAATTCATGGCGACCAAAATTGGTCGCCATACTGATGACGTCACAAATTCAGGCGACTCAAGTGATGTTGAATTCTAAAAAATCGCCACAATATTTACTAAAGTCCCTAGTATATAACTAGAGACATTTTCATGTATTTTCTATGTAACCAACAATTTGTGCGTAGCGTGTGTTATAACCGTAATCTTAGCGTCTTAGTTATCTGTGTGCTTATCGTTGTCGTTTATTATCTCGTTTGTTATCTCCTGTTTGTTATCTTGTTGTTTGTTATCTCGTTGTTTGTTATTTCATTGTTATATCGTGTTTGCTTGCATTTCTAATGTCGCAAAAGGAAAAGCCCGATGTTAAAATGTCGCGACAACAACGCGACTTGCTAGTTGCTTTTATGGAAAGCCACCCCGACTTCTAACAAGGCAAGTTTTTGGGGGCGGAAAGGAACGCAATTCTAATGCATGGCAACCAAAATTGGTCGCCAAAATGATGATGTCACAAATTCAGGCGACTCAAGTGATGTTGAATTCTAAAAAATCGCCACAATCGCTATTTAAAATTACCTGCCCAGGCAACAAGGTGTCGCTGTGAAATATTTACTAATGTCCCTAGTATATAACTAGGGACATTTTCATGTATTTTCTATGTAACCAACATTTGTGCGTAGCGTGTGTTATAACCGTAATCTTGGCGTCTTAGTTATCTGTGTGCTTATAGTTATCGTTTATTATCTTCTGTTTGTTATCTTGTTGTTTGTTATCTCGTTGTTTGTTATCTCGTTGTTTGTTATCTCGTTGTTATATCGTGTTTGTTACTTTGTTTGCATTTTTAATGTCGCAAAGGGAAAAGCCCGATGTTAAAATGTCGCGACAACAACGCGACTTGCTAATTGCTTTTATGGAAAGCCACCCCGATTTCCAACAAGGCAAGTTTTTGGGGGCGGAGGGCCGCAAAAAGCGGCAAGTTTTATGGACTAATTTGGCCCAGCAGCTAAATCAGTGCGACGGTGCTGTTAAAACAGCTACAAAATGGCAGATGGTAAGTCACATTTTAAAACCCAACTGAAGATAACAATTGTGCCTAATGATAATTTAGGTTTGGTTTGACCTCAAACATAAAACCAAAAGAAAGGTGGGCGCTATAAAGAAGCAGCGCCAGGGAACAGGTGGGGGGCAGAAAGTCAAAGCCGGCTTAACCAAGCCGAAAAAAGAATTGTGGCGCTTCTGGGGAATGAGGCCATTAACGGGCTGGAAGACCCCGACATTCCTCTCGACAATTAGGAACATCTCCCAATTGTTACAACACCTGATCCAGTAACAGAAACTTCAAGGGAATGGAAAGAAGTAGTGATGTTAGAAGTCGAATTAGCTAATGAGCGGAAGGTAAAATTTTCTAATTTATTTTAGTGTCGTACATGGTCGTTATTTTTAAAAATTTTAATTTTTAAACTTCACATGGTGAGTTTATATGTACGACAGTGTTTCAATTTTACTAGACAAGTTGGGGAACAAGATATATTATTAAATTTCCATATTTTGTTAAAAAGCAGTTGCAGTAGTTCTTTTTTTTCCAGCAAAGCGTCGTAAAAGACAAAAAAACTACAGCCGAGGAAGCAGCTGCCTCATTCCTTGAAAGCAGCGAACAATTAAATCGGCAAATGAAGCAGGTGGTTGATGGAATCAATTTACTAGTGGAGAAGCAGAATAAAACAAATGTATTGTTTAGAGAACTAATTGAAATTTTAAAAAATAAATAAATTCTTTATATTTTTCATAATAAATTTTATTTTTCTCAATTGTTTTATAACAAGTTAAAAATGTCTATTAATGTATGTTAGGCGATGGTGTTGACCTAATTGGCGATAAACAATATCCGCTTCGATGTTGTCTTCTAATATTCGTTCATCAACGTCATCCCAGCGAGGTGCTGGTTCTCGTACTCTATAATGGATTGCTATGTTGTGCAGTATAGTGCAAGCCATAATTATTCGTGCTGCAGCTTGTGCAGTGTAATGCAATGTACAGTCTTTTAAAAGGCATCGGAAACGCCCTTTTAACAACCCAATACATCACTCCACCACACTTCTACATCTCTTAAAAGTATTGTTGAACTGCTGCTCAGGTTCAGTCTGTGGGTTGGCCAATGGTACTAAAAGCCATGGCAAGCATGGATATCCAGAATCCCCCATTATAATGATAGTTCCATCTCCATTATGAAAATTTGCTCTCATTGTTTGTGCAACGATGCTATGCCTCCAAACGTACGCATCATGAGTACTCCCTGGCATTCGTGTCATGATATTTAAAATGCGTGAGTCAGCATCACAAACTATTTGGCAATTTAAACTGTGGTAATCTTACGGTTGACATAAATATTTTCATTTTGGGTTGGTTTTACTATAGCCACATGTGTCCCATCAACAACTCCAATAACATTATGCATTCTGTGGGGCCTCAAAAATTTTTGTTTTAAAGTATTCCTCTCATCATTATTACGAGAAAAACGTACCCATCTTCTTAACAGCTGTCGAACAATTACAATTGAGACTTCACGAATAGATCTCTAACCATTGATTGACTGCAACATGCTAACAAATTATTTGCAACACTTTTCTGATAACTTCCAGTTGCAAAGAAGTTTAAGACGGCCAGCAGTCGAAATATTTTTGGAACACTTGATATGTACCACCCACCCTCTAAATGTGGTTGTATTGTCTCAAATAGGTACACAAATGCTTGGTTGTTCAAACGAAAGTGCTGAATAAATTCATTTTCCGGAATTTGTAGGGGATCTTGAGTATCCCGAATGATTCTTCTGATCCTTCTTCTAGCTAGCTGGACCTCTTGATGCTGCAACTGTTCCACAACTTGCAGTTGAGGAAATAGAAAAGCCATATTTAACGTATTTAACTTAACGAATTAAACGACAACAAGAAAACCTAACCTTGCTTTTGTTCCTGCCCGTTTTCTGTATGTGTCAAATACTGCGACTCGCCATTAAGATCGTAACCCGTTTTAAAAGTCGCGATATTTTGGCCATCGTGGCAAAACGATGACGTCAAGAGGTCGTTTTCGCTCTTACGCCGCTAGATCGTTTTGGCCAATTCGTGTCGTTTTCGCGACATCGCAATACTTGGCGACGTCGCAATTTGAATTAGAATCTTCCAGAACACGTCGATGGTCGCACGGTACACGTTGAAGGTCACACGGAACACGTCACGCATAAAATGTAACCAGGTTAGTTTAAGTTTAGAATAATTAAATCTGTGTATTGAAAAGAAATAATATTGTAGCAAAATTAGTTTTATTTCCGTAAAGTAGTGCACGCAACGTTCTCAAATTCAATTAATATTTGTAAAATTTTTTTTCTTAATATTAAAATTTCGTTAAATTATAAATCACGCTTTTATTTATGAATTCAAAATTTTGGGATAGTTTAATTATAGAAATAAAATCAAAAGAATGCCATGTTCATGTTTCATGTTCAATATAAAACTTATTTATTTAACAGTAAAATGCAATCATCGCAGTATGTTTCCTGAGGTACTCTTCTTGAATCATGCGACCAATTCGTTGAACGACTTTCTATCGATAGAAGTTCGCATGAAAAAATTCGTAATAATTTAATTTTTGACATTTCTGTGTCGGTTCATTTAGTATTTTAGGTAAATTGAAATATGTAGTAATTTTATTCATTTGTGACTTATTGAAGATATGATATTTTGCAACAAATTTAGAAGTGATATAAGCTGTAGTGAACGTACGACTGGAATTTGAAATTCAAGAATCTCAGTCCATATGTTTTCTGCTGAAGACAAAAAAGCTGGTTAACTCCACATGCAATATTTACGTAATATCGATACCTCCATAACGTACTGGAAGGGTAGCATAAAAAAAGGTTTTTTCATGCCTTCATGTATCAATTATATTATACTGTTATGTTTTATGAATCTGGAAATAAGTGTTTAGTACTTGAATTATTAATTGTTCTTAAAATATGTAAACAAAAGATTCATTCATCAATTCCCTTCCTTCTCAATTTTCTTCTTTTTTCTAAGTGCACCTATATAAGATAGTTTACGCTCGTTGTGACATACCCTGTGTTAGTGTGTTAGATTTTAAAGTTTTTCGACACGGTTTGAGAATTCATACATATCCTGCCACACAGAAGTATAGTAGATACTCTTTAACAATTAAATACAATAGTATCCAATGATTAAATATAGTAACGATTGTTTTTAACCTACGATTTAAAGTGACCGAGATTTGTGCAACGGCTATGTTTTAATTGTCTGGTTTTAGCGTTCATTAAATATTGGAATTTTTTTTATTTTGAGAATAGTGTGAAGGAAGCATAGTCTATGACTCGTGTGTAATAGAATTTACGCACTCGCCAAACCGTAGACTTTGTCACTTCGCTCGTGCGGAATACTTCTATTTTAATACTAGTAATACATTATACTATTTTATATTATATTTTATTGTTTTGTGTTATAAGAATTCTTTGTAAGAAAAATAATTTAAAAGTTTAGCTTTTCTAATAAGTACTATCTTATGATCCATAATTATTTACAAATTAATGAAAAAAATATTATTATTGTCTTTGGTATATCTTTTTAATATTCGAAATGAAATCACTCTAAAACTAACGGAGAAAATGAAATCATATTGATCGTAAAGTATATTTTAACGGTAAAATTTTAATTAAAAGCTCAGCGTAATTATATATTTTTGACCAGGAATTAATAAATGCCGAGAAGGGTACGTTAAAAGCGGTTTCATTGCATTACTTCTAATAAAAAATTTAAATTTCGCTTTGTTTTAATATGTATTTTTTTAAGGATAACATAATTAAAATTTTAAATAACTGCCGAAAAATAATTATCCAAATAATTATTTTAAAGTAAGATAATAAGAGTGCAGCTACAAAAATATATTAAAAAAAGATTCTAATGTAATTCAGATTGTATCTGTTTGTAATTAGCGATTCCTTTAATTTCCCAACGAAGCCCACAAAAGTTAAATAAATTATTTTAATTGCATTCACTTGGTAATTGAATTTGTAATTCGTCAAAGCTACAAGCCTGGAGCAAGATAAAATTCAACCCAAAATTATTTTACTTTTAAACCTCATTTCACAAAATAATTAAAACATAAAGGGCACTAAGATTTCTCGTTTCAACAGTATTGTATCGGACGTCATTTTTGTTATTCTATAGAAAACATTTCGAATGCAGAATCGGAAATACTTCACTTCCATGTGTAATTAGTTTTTAATAAGTTCTAATCATATTTGAGGTTATTAGCGAAGTGAATTAGGCTGTTGTTCTTTCTGCTCAGAAAAGACGTATATTCAAACATTTATCAGATGAAGAGAAAGAATGGCTTGTAAGAATTTTTAAGGGTTAGTCAAGAGAAAATCCACAGGGCAGGGGAAATAACTGTTTTTTACATTATTTATTGATTAAGGTACCTGTCCCAATTGTTGACATAGTCCCTATAGTTGACATATTTTTAAAAAACTGTAAATTTTAGCGCCATATGTACTTGAAACGTTCAACATACGTGCAAGCAGTCGCTAGATGCCTCTTGCGCACAAAATGCGCATCTGGCGCCACCTGCGGAAAGCATGTCAAACTTTATAACAGCCATTTTTAGTGAGAACGAAAACATTTATCAGTTTTGCTTGTGAATTTAATTAAGAACCTTATATTCATAAAAATAGTGTCTAGAGTACAGAAACGTTATTCAAGTGATATCGTCAGTATTTGAAGGTATGTATTAAAACCGAAATTTGATTATAATCAACAAAAAACAAGCTAAAAACGCAATTTGTAGGCTATAAGGGGGATGTCAACTACTGGTATCCTAGGAAATATCGGTTGCTCATAGTTGACACCCTGTCAACTATAGGAACATTACTGTTTTATTATTTTTATTTTATTTTAAGCATTATCCAATTGAAAAGTGTGTTATTGACTTGTCCTATAAATTTGAAATCGAAACCTACTAAGTAACCAATAACTGACAGGGTGTCAACTACTGGTACAAAGAAATGTCAACTTTAGGAACAACTATATTTTCAGTTTTACGAAGTTTCTGCTAGGGTCTTAAACGAGTATTTTAATACATTTCAGCATGCCTTCAGAGAATAGAATTAGAAAATATTCAGTTGAGGACATGGAAAAAGCTCTTGATGCTGTCAGGAGAGGAGTTTCAGTAGCAGCCGTAAGCAGGCAGTTTGGCATACCGAGAATAACGCTCCTATATAAGTCTAAAGGAAAATATCCTGTTATTGTTTGAATGGGACCAGAGACTATTTTAACATCGGAAGAAGAGCAACATCTGGTAAACTGGCTGTTAAAAATAGCCGAAGTGGGTTTTCCAGCCACCAAACAGCAGCTATTAGACTCTGTACAAATATTAGTAAAAAACCTAGAGCGCCCCAATAATTTCGAAAATGGGAGGCCGTGACGAAAATGGTATAAAGGATTTCTGTCCAGGCATCCAGAAATTTCTGAAAGGTTAACACAAACTCTAACGAAATGCAGAAGTGACTTGACTGAGGATAAAATTCGTAGTTGGTTTGAAGAAATCAATGCCTACTTGACACTAAATGATCTGGGAGATGTGGTAAAAGACCCTAGAAGAATTTTTAACGCAGATGAGACCGCGTTTTTTCTCGCTCCAAAAGGAATCAAATGTTTAATTCGGAAGGGTGACAAGACCGCTTATAATTTTATTGGAAATGACGAGAAGGAATGCTTAACGTGTCTGATAACTGCAAATGCATCAGGAGATTTATTGCCGCCAATGGTAATTTATAGTTATGAGCGAATTCCATCTCACATAATAAGCTTAATGCCGAAAAAATGGACTATAGGCAAGTCTAAGTCTGGCTGGATGACCGGTCAGACTTTTTACGAATTTCGTCGCGAATGAAATACCTAAGGCCGTAATCTTTTTTGTTGACGGCCATGCCTCACATTTAACAATGGAGCTGAGCAATTTTTGCTCCGAACAGCAAATAATATTGGTTGCTTTATATCCAAACGCAACTCATGTATTACAGCCCATGGACGTGTCAATATTTCACCCATTAAAGAACGAGTGGATGACTATAAATTAGAGAATGACGGACAAAAACTTAAACGAGAATATTTTGCTCCGGTGCTTGAAAAAGTAATTAAAAAAGCAATTTCGCAAGAAATGATCAAATCGGGATTTAGAACATGCGGACTGTTCCCGTTTGATGCAAACGGCATTAATTATGCTAAGTATTTCAAAGGTGAAAACCCTAGAAAACCTGTTGAAGGTACCAAGCCAAATGTTGAAAATAAAGCAAAAAGAATTTCTTGAGTACCTGGAAGCAAAACTAGGTCAAGAAAAATTAGACATTTTTAAACAGGCTGATGAATGGAATGGAAACATTGAAGACACAAATTTGTTCACGTTATGGAAAGATTTACAGAATGAATTGAGGGTGACAAAAGAACAAACCAAACTTGAAGATGATCACATGCTTCAAGAAGAGAACGAAAGTATACCAAACAGCCCTACACGTAACTTAGAGAACACCAGTAACTTAATTAATGACTACGTAAATGAAATCATCAGTAGGAATGAAATTACTCCAGAAAAAAACATAAACAACGAAAGTCAGAGAAATAATGATAATTCCCAGTACATGATTCCCGAAGAACAACCAACATGCAGTAGAACTAATATGACGAATGAAGACAATACGAAAAGTAGTTCAGAAATTACAGCACAGCCTAGTAACAGCAACTGTCTTGAGTTAAGCAACGTTCCGACTCCATTTAAGAAGTCACTCTTCTGGCCAAAAAATCATTAACTGCAAAGCCAAAACGTTTTAAGGAAAAGTTCCGTCTGTTGCCACATCTGACAACTGGAAGGAGTACCATCGTAAAAAGCAAGAAAAAAGAAAAGGAGGAACTTGAAAGGAAAATAGAAAGAAATTACGGGAAGAAAAAAGAACGAAGCAGAGAGATTAAAGGCAGAGAAGAAAAGCAAAAAGATGAAATTAAGCAGAAAACGTGAAAGTTCTTCAGATTCTTCAGTTAGTGTATTACTCGAATCTGAAGATGAAGGTGAAGAGGATCTCATTAACGTCTTTGATAATGGAGATTATGTCATTGTAAGATATCTTAACCAGTATTATCCAGGTAAATTTTATAACAAATCCTGTAAGTATTTAAAGTTATTTCTGAATTTTATCTCTATAGGTAAAACTATTGACAGTGACAAGTATTCCATCACAACCATGACGAAGAGTGGATTATTACATTGGAGATGGCCGGTAGTCCAAGATATTATGTGGTATCCAAAAGAAGACGTTATTAGAAAAGTAGCTGAGCGTCAGTTGAAGAACAATGGTGGGTTGTTTGATGTACCAGAAATGAAAAGTTTTACCGAATTTACATAGATTAAAATGCTTTATTTTTTGGAATTTTTGATTCCCAATGAAGATTGAATACTCAATTATTTGTTACATCAATATATTGTATTATACTTTTGTTTAAAATATATTGATAATCAAATGTCAATTTCTAGTTCATGTCACTGTCAACAACCGGAACATGGCCATTTTTGCCATGTCAACTATTAGCCCAAAAGAAGCATTATTTTTTAAAAAAATTTCCATGGTTAGAAAGCGTTCTATCTGCTGCTCTTAGACAAAAATTACTCTCAGAATCATAAAAGGTCCCATTAAAGAGTCCATTTTCTTAAATTGCTGGTAAGATTTTTTTTTGTGAATTTTTAATGAACATTTTCTCTTAGAGTGTCAACCACTGGTACACATACCTTATACATGTTTTTATTGGAGTAAGCATTTTGACTTGTAACTACAAAGAAACACACGTCCGTGCTTCATCCACCAAATATATACCATCAACTTTGGACTATATCGATGAAGGAACTAGAAGTGCTTTCAACCGTATAGTTTATTAAGTTTTTGAAAATAAGAAAACACCAACTATAAAAAAAACTGTTAGCCGTTCTTCACAAAGATCAAAATTTAGCACAATTAAAACATAGTACATTGTGAAAATTAATTAAATTGGTTCGTGTTAAATAAATACAAACTGCGTTTACATATCCCAATGTAATTGTTTTGGTACATATGTAGGTTCACAGAAGGATCTCACATTCATGTCCTTAGAGAAAAGGACAAAATCATTGCTTGGTGGCAACATTTCTTAGGATTAATCAGAAGTACAGTCCTTAATTTACGACAGATGGGTTATTATGCCTTCACTAGAAGGAAAATAAAAATTATTATAGAGAGATGACCGGGGAAGTATTAAAAAACTAATTTTAAAGAGTTCTACTATCCTAATTACAATACTATATGGTGGTTATAACCAATGCTTTTTATCTTAGCAGAAAACAGAGAAAATTATCAAACTGTGGAACAAAAGAATAAAACTACCCCATCCTGTCTGACAGGTTTTGCGATTGCCGAATCATTGTAAATTCGATTTCATTCAACGGATACCGAACAAATAAAAAATAAAGTAGCAAAAAATAATACTTACATGAAACACCCTCTTGCGATATTCCTTCAAATAATTAAAAATGGTCATAGTCATCAAGTGACACCTCCAATCATTAAATGTTCAGTCAGTCAAATTCAGTTTTTGTTCATTTCTTTCGTTTTTCATGTTATTGAAGTGGTATTGTGATTACATCTAACAAGTTTAATTTTGCAAATAACTTTTAATGTCTCACTTTATGTACACTCACCGACACAAAATTCGGGACATGCAAAATTTAGACCAAATTCAATGTGCGATAACTCTTTCCTCCATTATCCGATTTCAATGTTTTTTTTTTCAAAATGTAGATAATTGTTTCGGTTTTAATTAATTTTATTCAATTTTTAAAAATACAGGTTACGTGTTGAGATATATAGAAAAATAAAAATATGTATTTTTCTTTTTAACTTTGTAACACTCTGTAGAGTAATGTAGCTATTAAAACTACACCGGATATGCATTTCTGCCGAATTTGATGCATTTTTAACCTTTTTGATATTTTATGTTTTTTCGGTGTTGTTATCGGTTTTGTTAGTTTTGCAAATATGTCAAGAGTTATAAATAGGTAGCAGATTCAGAAGAAACATCAGTCAGAGACTTATTATCGATTGTGTTTGAAGACTTCAAATTGAACGAAGTTTTGGATATAACATTAACTATGTCAGTAAACATGTCTTTAACAAAAAAAATAAGAACACACTCTTGGTG
Source organism: Abscondita cerata (assembly GCA_030710515.1). NCBI lineage: Eukaryota > Metazoa > Arthropoda > Insecta > Coleoptera > Lampyridae > Abscondita > Abscondita cerata. Next base: position 112,819 of record JALBCR010000660.1, read on the forward strand.
TAAATAAAAGGGATTATAGAAATTCAATGGATTTATTTTTTTTTGTTTCTCCCTAATTTGTACTTAATGTACTCCCCCAAATTTGGGATTCCGAAAGTGAAAGGCGATATAAAATGTAGATTTTAGTTTTTGAAACATTTTTTAATAGTTTTTTGATAGATTTTTTCAAAAATGATGTTTGTAATTTAATTTTACATGAGAAAACTTAAACAATGTTTTGTCTAGTAATTAGTAAACAATTCGTTTAGACTACTTTTTAGTCACTTTGTACTATATTAATTTTTTAAAGAAATTAACAATATAACAAGTTTGTGTTGCACAAAGACGAAATTTGCAGCATTATTACTATTTCTATCGCTGGAGGTATTCATATGTCTGAATTATTAATTTGACTGCTAGACAATGTTCCATGGGATCTGAGTGTTTTGTAAAGCTAGAATCTTAATGAACTTACAAGCTTCAGTTATTGTTGCCCACTTTTCAATCACAACTTCAGTCTCTTATGTGATCGTGAGCTTGGATCTCTAAATGTCCCCGAAAGAAAAAGGAATTAAGTGCTGTAAGGCCAGAGAATTGAAATAAATACATCTCAAAAGATAGGAATGTCATTGAGAGTAATATATCAAAGCGCTTTTGGAAAATTCTGAAAATATGAGATAGACTGCTAGAGAGATAACTCAATTCCCAGGTAGAACGTTGGCGCTTGTTATTTGCGCCTGCCAGCGCTTAGTTAAAGCGCTTTGTCTCTATTAGGTGATCTCGTAGAACGCCAATTATGAAGATTATGTCGTTGGGTGAGAACGAACTTTTTTATTAGATAACATCGATTTAAAGATTTCTTGCAATAAATTTGGTAAATACCATCATCAAACAAAGCGTTGTATATAGCTTTCTTCGTTACACTTAAAAGTGCGTCCATTTTGTCGCTTGTAAGCGTTCTACGTGCTTGTACTCTTTACTTCTTGGTGTTACAGATAAGAAAATACATTTTGGTTATAAGCTTATGAGGAAAGAATTGGAAACTATGCACAATACGTCATATAGATTGATGAAGCGAAAGTACCCAGGAACAGTACTTATGATAGAAATAATCAGCATTATTGGTTTCATCAAATTCAAAATATTTTCAATTATACAGGGTGTCCCACTTTCATAGATCACTTGTCAACTTAGACATTTTAAATAGAAACACATTCATTTTTATTTTTTATTCTCAATCTGCGTGAAAAACTATGGGGACTTGATTTGTACGAATCTTACTCAAAAAGTGATACTTTTTGAGATATCTATTTTGAAACATTTGGGTCAAAATCGGCTTTCAGATATTTCAAGTTATTATTTAAAATATCAAACTCAAACTTTAATTACACTTAGGGTGGTAACAACCCTACTGTCCATGGTTTAAAAGTTGGTTATACAAGATATGAAAAAAAATGTCAAATTTTGTAATCGAAAATAAAACTTAATCAAAGCTAATGGAACACCCTGTATATTTTTTCTCTGATTGATGTAGAATTAAACTTTGTTATTGAGTTTGTCTACCAAAACTCAACCGTTAGCCGTAAAATGAGTTTTTTAAATCAAAAATACACTTTTCAATAAAACATTTTTATTGACAACTCGTAATTATAAAATAGATCATCAACATTTACAACAAAATCGCTAGATAGATTATTTTAAATAACCGAAAGGAATATCTGAATAAAGTAAAAATGTCAAATACGAGAAGAATTCCTAGTAAACGTGTCAGCATTCAAAATCTGTTCTTGTCAGATATTGATATAGTGTTGTACGCAGTAACAATAGAATTTGTTTTTTCGTAACATCTTATTTACAGGGGTCTTCAAAGCTCCAACGTTATCAACTATTTGTCGTATTCCAATGGTAGGATTCTCAACTGCTGATAACGATAACAATGTCAATTTATATATCACTTTAGTAGAAACATGTTTCCTAGTATTTTTCTCATAGTTGGCAATTGTAGTTGTTATAGTTTTATTTTAGGAATATGGGACGTGTGTCGAGAGCAATATAAAACGTGTGTCGCAAGTAATATGTTACGACAAAAGTCGTATTTGGCGCCCATTTTGCTAATTTTCTGTTAGTTGAAAATAAAATTTGAGTAAGATTTCTAGAAGACAGCACGGGTGGTTTAGCGTGCATCTTAAAATTGAAATTTACACAAATCATTTATGTGTGTTACAAGATTTCCAATAAAAATTATTGGTTAAGTTTAAATCCGGCTAAATTCACCGAAAGTACACATTGCTTTTCTTTTTCTGTTTGTATTAATTTTAATTGCCACGTGAAATTTTTTTAGCACGTTTTTTGACCATATGATTTTGCTGTGTGTTATACCTGGATAACTACTGAGGGTGCTGGAGTGGCTCATTACGACCTTTATTGTCAATTAAAGACCACACTACGGTTTCGCATTAGATAAGGTGCAGGCAAGCGGTGGATACCACGTTAAAAGGGGTTGGTTATGCTTCATAACTTCATCGAGAGAGCCTATCGCCTTCCGTTTCTCTTCGCACACCTCCTCTAAGAGGAATCCTAGGGTTACCTAACTTCCCGAACTTTCGATATCGTCGCAAGCACGAAACTCTTACTTTCGGAACTGCATCACTTAGAGCGGTTGACGCGAAAACAAAAGGCTTTTTAGGTTTGCGGGAGGTACTTACTCTTTGTAATCTTAGTTTAAATCAGTGTCGTTGCATGTTTGACCAGATATATCGCCGTGTGTAAGTGATATGTGTACACAGAGTCTTTCTATTAGACAATTCTCAATTGAAACGTTAACATTAATTTTGGTGTAACTTAAGCTTAACTGTGAATTCGGCACATTAATTGCAAAACTTACTTATTATTAAGCGAGGCTACTGCTAACGTACGTAAATATATTCGACAGTCTCTCTATTTTTGTCACATTCACTTATTACTTTGTTTGCTCTTTTATTGAATTGTCTGTCTTTCTCTTAGGACTAATTGTTGTGTTTGATCTAGCGTATTAGGCTTTAAGTAAAACCTGTTGATTTCCTGTTGGTCGGTTTTATTTCCTTCTTTTACCCAACAGGTGGCGCCTTATTAAACAGTAGTTAAATTTCTTAAAACTCTTTAAGGACCCTTCACTCTACGACAAAGTCGGACGCTGCTGCTTTAACTATTATAAATACTTTATTCTCTACGAACCTAGTGCTCTACATTTATCCGTATTTCCTTTTCTTGTATCTTTTTAGGTTGTTCCTCCAGAGCCGTCGTTAGTTGTAAACCTAAACCGTTACATAGTTTTGTTTTAATTTCAGATTGAAAATATCGTTGTAGTTCCGGATTGTATTGCTGCAACTGCTTAGTTAAAACCGACAGTTGTAACTTTGAACATAGACGTGCAGTTCAATTGTTCATTCGTTCAGTTTTTTTCCATGGATTTGAACAAAGACGACGACATGGCCGCGTTCGGTTTAATTTTTGCATTATTACAAAATAGAAAAATGAAAAAGCGTAAAGAGTGGTCCAAAGTGGCTACAAAAACAAAATGTATCTTTCTATATAAACTTATTAAAAGAATTAAGGGAGAAACTATTAAATTTTTCTCAAGTATTTGCGCATGACTCAAACAGTGTACCAAAAATTACTTTCCTTGGTTTCTCATTTAATTATGAAGCAAGATACAGTCATGAGGAAAGTAATATCTTCACACGAAATATTGACTACCTTGAGATTTTGAACAGGACGTTCGTATGAGTGTGTCAAGAATCTCTCCTCAACCACCCGACAAATTATCCCAGAAACATGTGAAGTCCTGTACAAAGTTTGGAGGAGGTATATGCAAATATGTACCGGGTGGCCAACTAAGAATGGACGTCGTCTATATCTCGGGAATTATAAATCTGACAATATTGAAAAAAAATATTTAATAAGTAAATCGACTACGTGAAATTGCGGGAAATTATTTTCAAGTTTGTGAGATGGCCGCTAGGGGGCGAAACTGTTATGGCCGATCATAAATTGGCTCTTTCTCCAAAAATATGCAAATATAAATATATTTTAAATATTGCCGTAGTAAAGACTGCAAAATTTTAGATTTTTTTGTTTAGGTATTTTACTCTGTCTTAGAAAATGTAGTGGTGGGGGAACGTCAAACATGTTTTTATTTAAATGCAAATAACTCTGGTATAAGTTAACGGAATTGAACAAACTAGGTATCGTTTAAAAGAGCTCTTCTTACTTAATAATATGCAGTATAAAAATAGTCCGAATAAATTTTGACGTGATTATTGCCATAATGAAATACTAGTTTCATTTCAACCCCATTACATTCTCCTACGAGAAGGTCCACTGCGTGGAAACTAACCATTACGAATCTTTAATGTTGAAACTCTACTGTAAACTTACAAAGGTTTACTTAATACTTATCCTACTGTTGAATCAGTAGTGATCATCTTACATCTTTCAGGTTACATCCATATCACTTAGTCCTGTATCAGGCATTGACTGCTGCAGATTTTGATCGAAGACTAGACCATTGCCACTGGCTCATGGGTGTGATGGCAGACGATCCCCAAATTCTATCGTGTATATTGTGGACAGATGAGGCTACCTTTTATAATAATGGCAGTGTAAATGTCCATAATATGTTCTATTGGTCAAGAACGAATCCGCACTGAATGCAAGAAGTTCAGCACCAAGGTCGTTGGTCTGTAAATTGTTGGGCAGGGATTCTAGAAGGGCAAATTATCGGTCTATTCTTTTTTAATAACCAACTAAATGGCCACAATTACCTACAGTTTTTAACAGAGTAATTGCCGATTCTGTTAGAGGAAGTGCCTCTAGAAATTCGAAAACGTGTTCCAGCACGATGGCTGTCCAGCCCACTTCGCAGTAAATGTTCGTCAATTTTTAGATGCCAACTACCCTGGTAGATGGATAGGTCGGGGCAGCATTTTTCCATGGCCGGCTAGATCACCGGATTTAACATGCCTGGATTTTTATTTATGGGGTCGAGTAAAAGATATAGTTTTTGCAACCGAACCCACTACACGTGATAACATGATTGGACGAATAAGGGACTGTATGCAAACTATTTCAGTAGCTGAACTAGAGAGTGCAGTTTGGTCTACGCGAAAAGGATGCTTAAGTGCATCGAAAACGATGGACGGCAGTTTGAACATTTAGGACGGCATTAATTAAATTGTTTCAACTAATTTAAATTTGTTTTACGCGTAAAATATGTAAATAGTCAGCGGTCTAACATTTGTTTTATTGATATCTTCGGTTTCAAAAAAGATAGGAAGTTGCGGTTTGCACCGACTATTTAGCAATTTTGTCTTCTATTTAACTGTGTAAAAAGATACATAGAGTGCTATTTAAAAATCTCATGATAATGCGCAATAATTGTTGTAATATTAAACAGCGCCCTCTAGCTATCACGTCAAATTTTATTCGGACTATCTTTATACAGCATATTATTAAGTAAGAAGAGCTCTTTTAAACGAGACCTAGTTTGCAGTCTTTACTACGGCAATATTTAAAATATATTTATGTTTGCATATTTTTGGAGAAAGAACCAATTATATGATCGGCCATAACAGTTTCGCCCCCTAGCGGCCATCTTACAAACTTGAAAATAATTTTCCGTAATTTCTTGTAACCGATTTACTTATTAAAATTTTTTTTCAATATTATCAGATTTATAATTTCCGAGATATAACCGGCGTCCATTCTTAGTTGGCCACCCGGTACATATTTTTTAACTTGTAGGAAAATTAAAACATTTTTTACTAGAAATCTGCTTTTATTTTTACAAAGGAATCGAATTGAATCCAAGAATCGACTTAAAGTTTAAAAATCCAAGTTAAATTATGGGACTTGGACTTATATTATTAAAATAAGAAGGTGCTGAGTTGTTCTCCGAATAATGACTTTCTATTAATAAGCTAGGTGTCTCTCTTGATGTTGACGGTGTGGTACTTGGAGTAAAATTATTCATATAAGAAGATGTTGAGTTGTTGTAGGAGTAGAGGGATTGTCCACTTCTGTGATTCTCTGAATGAAGCACATCTAAACGTCATTGGTGTCTCTGTAGTATTCAAGTTTTTCTTGCTGATAAATTGTAATGATCAATTGGTGATGTAACTAGATAACCCATTTCAGCCTCAAATAGTACGTCATTTATTTTTTTCTTGGAGGTCAGGTTGTTTCTTAGGTGTTTGAAGTGGTCACGCACTGTTCTGTTAACAGTTCATCATTTATCTTTTTTCTTTTATTTAAACCAGAACTTGAAATTTGTGTTCTTTGTTGTTTTTCTGGAACATTTACAGTTGCTGATGTAAAATCTTCATCATACACATCATCGTTTACATCATTTTCAACTCGAAGTAGATTGTCAGCCGATTCCTAAAAAAATAATAAATTGCTAAAACAGTTTTTTTGTGGCATCAGTTTCCAATTCCTCCAACTTCTTTGCCAATTTATTGTACGTTGCATCCTTTTTTGCACGATCATGGTAATCGGCAGATTTAACTTGCCATAAGCAAGGTTCCGATCTACATAACTCAATAAACCCAACCATTACTTGGATTTGTTTACGCGACATGTTGACGCACTATACCTGTCTACACTACACCAACTAAACTGAGAAGCAGCACACACACTCAGTTCAGGTTGTTATTTCAGTTAAAAATATAAATAAATTAAATTATATCCGTTAAACTTTACAGTTGAAAAATTTGACTTGAACTGTGACTGAAATAACCTTAAGATAGTGTCTCAACATATATAAATGCAATTTTTTATATTAATTTTACAAAAATAAAGTAGCAGTATTAGTAAATTATTAAATACTTTAAATAGAAAAATTGTGGATTATTAATTACTTTCATATTCTTAGAGTATTAGAAAAAACATACATACCATTTTTAAACAATAATATAAAATAAAAACAATTCAACGATTTTGTTGTGACACTACATTTCATCACGAACATTATTATTTTTTGCTGGTTTTAACGATATTTCTTTCCACACTTAAACCTACACATTCAACAAAACATTTTAACTCCAATAAAGATTAGTTCTTCTCTGGCTGTTTATTGTTCTCACTCTTAGTCATTTTTTACTTTTCTACAAGTATAACATCCGTAATTGAAAGAACGCGATGTACGCTTTCTCAACTGTCTCTTTATTAGATAACTTATTCTAGACTTTAAAAAAATAATTTAACCCTATTTGAGTTATTTTATTTACTTAAAACATTACGAATGCCTTTACGTTGTATTTTGTGTGTGTGTGTTTTGTCAATTATTAAAGTTAATTAAGTCTCTTCAAAAATAACACCGCAAGTTCGGAATAATTGGAAAAATTGATTTTGGTTTATACCCTTAAGCAATAATTACTTTTTGCTTGTTTAGATTAATAACGAATACATCCAATTGTATTAATTACTCAGTTTTCAATATTAATACATGTTTATTCTCATAAGATTCAGTTTTATTTTTAATATATCAATAAAAAAAAATTATCGATTGAATTATCATTTCGCGCAGATCTCCACATTGCCCGGATACTTACAAAAGTGTGAAAGCGCATTATAAAGTAATTACATGAAAGTCAACAATTTTATAACGGTTAGAAAATATGTAACTTTGTAATAGTTACGATCGTGTTTCGTTTCAAGATTTGTCCTAATATAAAAAAAGTATAAAAATGGAATTAGGATCAGTTCCATAATCAATTTAAAGGAACCTTTAATATTAAATTCGGTTTTTATTTCTCTTGCACTTTGAATAACGTAATTTTTTTTAAAGTTTCTTTTGGTTAAAAATTATGAAATCACATATTTCGAATCCAAATTTTAATGGGATATCATCAAGTGTAATCTGATATAATAAGTGACGAAACGCGAATAGTTTTGAAACCTACTTTTACAATAAAAATTTATCAAATTTAGAAAAAGGTATATTATTATATTTTAGTTGTTTTAGAATGTTCTTAATATCATTTCTTGTATATATTTTTCAAATAGAAAGATAGAATAAATTTATGGCGAGACTAAAACCACACTATGATGGATGTTTGACAGCGTTGCAAAGGTCCTCATATACAGAGTGGGGCACTACCAACAAATTATTATGTAGCACTAAAACAACAAATAATGTAAGAAATCTTAAGGTACACATATATTGAGATTATTTGAAACCACATTTTAAAAATATTTTTGATTGTACAGGATGCTCCAGAAACACGTTCTTTAACATGTCCTTATATCTACTTACTTCAGTTTCTGAGATAAATTGATTTTACCTGATTTGCAAACCCCCAAAAAATGCAATACCTTCTATATAAATAAGAAAAAATAATTTTGTTTTACACTACTTTACTAAGAATCTTCAACATCCCTTTTGCAATATTTACAATTATGGTATGATGTACAGGGTGTTTTAAATACTATCGCATAACGCTAACGACTTAAAACTTAAATAACTTGCTTAACTTAAATGGTACACCCTGCCTTTCTGTAGCCTGTTAGAATCTGGAATTAGTTACCTTTTAATCGGTATTAGAGTTACCAACCCCTAACTCTGATGGTTTTCGAGATATTTTAAAATTTGCTATTTTAACAATTTGCAATTTATTGAAACCTGTGAGATATAAGTAAAGTGAACGTTATCTGACATCATTTATAATGTATAGGGCAATTCAGCTTTAAATATTAACCTTAACAATTTTTTTAGAAAAAATTAACAGAAATGTGCTCATGACTTATCCCGGCCTCTAAGAGTCAGTCGAATTACGCTCACAAGCAATAATGTTGACGGTCAAACTAAACTGTTTATATCATATTTTTAATAATATTTATCATATTAAATAATTTTTATGTTCACCGTTGCATACAGAATTTCATGTAGAATCTAAAAATGTCAGTCAACTAGTATGGTGCCATTTGAAAATCAGAAGTTGATATCAATTACTCGTAATTGGAGCATCGTATCAAAATTTTATAAAGAATAAAAAATGTCCGGAAGTATGTCATACATACTTTCCCAAAGTTTCTTGCCGCTAATCCTCGCGGTTTTCAAGATATAAGCAGGTTTCCATACTTTTGGATAACCATGTATATGTACTATGTGCAATCGCAAGAAGTTACAAATTATAAATAATTTCATTAACATTATAAAACAAACTGTAACGTCTAGTTGTGTGTGAATTGTGATCAAGTGATATTACCCTTAAAAAGAACTTTAGTGTGTAATTAGCTGCACTCTCAAATGCGAATAATTAAGCTTGAGTTTTTGTTTACATCACGAATTCTGATGAGTTCAAATTTAAGAGAATAGAAAAATTAAATGCAATAAAATTCACAATTTAGTTAAAAGCTTAGAAATGCTATTCAATTTGACATCGACATCAAATGACGATAACAAATACCAAAGCATTTCTATTTATTTTTCTGTCTTATACTAACTGAATTTGAAGCTGTCGGTAAAATAAAAACAAGCTTATAAATACAAATAAAAATTTCATATTTATACCTACGGAGTGCACTTCAATCAGTACAGCGAAAATTCAATAAACTCGTATCGTTTCAAAAACATAACAATAGAAGAAAAATAAACGCAAACTTGACATAAATCTCAAAATACAGAATCAACAAACAACGACATGCGACAAATAAAGTAATATATTAAACTAATAAGTGAAGGTTGGAAGTGCACACACATAACTTTGTGTATATGCATGTATTGTTCTTGAATATTGACAAAACTAGTATGCGTTATCAAATTTATATAATAGAATTGACGGTGACTCAGCTGAAAACGGAATGTAAAAGAGAATTTCCTAAATAAAACTGGGTTATAAATGAGAAAAAACAAAAAGAAAACGTAAAACAATCACAACACAGATCACTCTGTTTCGAATGTATAATAAGATCGTTAGGTTAAATATTGACACTGTGTTAGAAAGCAGGAATAAATAAATAAAATAAATTCAAAAAGAGTATGAAGTGAATATGCAGTGGTAGTAACATTCTTAGTAAAATAAAAAGTTTAACCTATTTACGACTTTGTGTTACCTCAAATTCAAATGAGATATAAATGGCAAAACAAATGAAATTAATGTCATTATAGTATTCATCAAATATTTTAACCTATGCAGTGAAATGATGAATAAAAATTTCACAAATGACAACTTATTAAATAAAATTTGCTTCAATTGTTGAAAGTTTAACGGTATTTTAGAAATGAATTAAATTTCGAATTTAGTAAGTAACTCAAAAAATTAAACATTTTTGTTAATTAGGTCGTATGTATAATTATTGAACGATATCCTTACCGAAAACTATAAAAATGAAAAAAATCTATAGTAGTTTCTTTTTTAGAGCGATAAAATACGATTGCCCTCGCTTGCCAGAATGTTAGATTTTTGTAAAAGTTGAAGAACTTGCAATTGTTCATAAGATGTTACGCTTTCACATTCAGTAGCGTAGTGGGTTTAATAATAAGCAAACAACATAAAAAATCAATTGTATTGTCGGTCCGATACTACTACTTTGTCGAAAGCCCAGAGAAAGAAAATTAACACGGAGAATGTGTGACGTTCTGATAACAAACTAAATACTGAAGCGGTTGCTACTTTGATAAAGGCGACAAAATTAAAGGCCACTGAAAAAGTAGCTTTAAATTTATAGATTATTACTGATACCTCGGTGTAGTATCTATAGAGGAGTAATACCGTAGCAACGATATCTCCATCAGAAATCAGACAAACCATCGAACAACAAGGATATTCAATTCATTTATGAAATTTCGTATAGAAAACTAACTTTTCACAAAGAGTAGACGCTAACAGTCCGTGTTTAACAATGTTCGGTGAGAAAGTGTTTATCAAAAGAGGACAATTATTCCAATGAAAAATGAGAGAATCGACGTGTGGCAACTACTGCAATCTAATAACAAAAGGTTGTTTGAAAAGCAGGTCATCGACATCTCGTTAAGGTTTAGTAAACAAGGTCGTCTGAAAAGAACGAGAAAATTAAAAAATTATTGGTTAGTTGGTGAATGATAGTCGTGACTGCTGATGATAATACAAAAGTTTTTGTGTACTAGTGATTTAAATAATGATAAGTATTTAGCAAGAGGGACTTCTCAAATTGAAAATTCGGGTGTAACTTATGTACGTGTAAATAAAAATGGAGTTTAAAATTCTCTGGTTATGGTGATCTCTCCATAATTTCATAAATGGCAATTATGTACTTAACTTAATTTGAATTCTCGGGAATGTGAAGATAGTTTTACATAGTCAAAGTTTAATCACCCAGATCATTGTGATTGTCGAAGTTCTTATTGTTTTTTTCTAGGTGCAGATCTAAAAAAAATCAGCATCAAGTGAATTAGCAATCGCAGATGGTTTTATCTTTGACGTAAATTCCGTTTTTTTCTTGTCTGATTTGGATATCCTTGTTGTCCGATGGTTTGTCTGATACCTAATGGAGATATCGATGCTGCGGTATTACTCCCCCGCAGATACTACACCGAAGTATCAGTAATATGCATAGATTTAAAACTACTTATTCAGTGGACTTTAATTTTGTCGCCGTTATTAAAGTAGCGACTCGTTTTGTGATAAGTATATAAAATTCGATTGTGCTTTTTATAATCTGGTCTGTCTTTTTTAACTTAACATTAACGTTGACATTCCCACCGCGTCAGTATTTAGTTTGTTATCAGAACGTCTCACGTTCTCCGTGCTAAATTTCTTTACCTGGGCTTTTAATAAAATAGTAGTATCGGACTAACAATACAATTGATTTTTTATGTTGTTTCCTTATTATTAAACCAAATACGCTACAGAATGTGAAAGCATAACTTCTTATGAACAATTGCCAGTTTTCCAGCTTTTACAAAAATCTAACATTCTGGCAAATTGTATAATTTACACAAACAAAAGCAAATGAAAACAAGGGCAATCGTATTTTATCGCTCTAAAAACAAACTACTATAGATTTTTCATTTTTATAGTTTTCGGTAAGGATATGACTTCGTTCAATAATTCCAATCCAATAACATTAAATTTATTGTTCAAACCAAATCAATTCAATCACATACGACCTAATTAACAAAAATATTTAATTTTTGAGTTACTTTTTTAAAATACCGTTAAACTTTCAACAATTGAAGTAAATTTAATTTAATACAACTACTTTTTACACTAGTGCCAAAAATAATTTACTTTTTGCACTGATAAATGGCTTATTGCAGTAATGCAAAACAGGGAAACCTTTTGATAGCAATTACTGCAAAAGTAGTCACTTTTGCACAATCGTAGAAAAAAACCTTTTACTGCCTAAACGTTAAAAGCAACAGTTCTTTTGATTTCACAACTATTTAGAGGTTGGTACCTCGGTTATGTCATCTTATGAATGTAACAGTAAATACCAACTTCGTTCGTTCAGAATAAAACGTCACTATAACACTCGATAATCTCAAAAATTTAAAAATAACACATGAAATTTAGCAATAAACGCTTGAAGAAAAAATAATATATTTCACTTGGAGTTAAAAAATATAATTGTTTCGCTTAATCTAATGCTAACGCCTCGCCAGCAAACTTTTAAGCTCAACACTGATATTATTTAACTCCTAGTAAAATAAATCTACTATTTTTTAAATAGAGCATACCTTGCACAGTAAGATTAATGCGTAAATGTTATCTTTTCTGGCAATTGTGGAAAATAGTACATTATATTATAAGTGAGAGAAATGCATCATTATAATGGCATTTATCTCGCGTGTGATATACGACGTTTTATCTTACACCAGCAGTTTTTCCAACTCGTTATGGATTGAAGTTACTTTGGCGAAGAAGCAAAATTTTCAAGTAATTTGTAATATTATCATGGTTGCGCAGACTTCGTTCTCAGGTTATTTACATAAACACAGAAATACTTGCATTTTAAACATTTTAGTCACAAGTAAATAATAGCCTATTTTAGTCTCTAAAATTAGTGACTAAAATGCATCTCAAACTGCTGGTGTAAGATAAAAGTACTTGATCTACGTCTAACCTAGAATCAGCAGCAGCACATTAACTACTAAATAATTGAGTGTGAAATGCTATTTTTAAATAAATTGTGTGTAAAGTACAATGTAATTTAAATGAGAACAAACACTCTTAAATGAAATGAAAAAAACCACTGAGTCCACTGAGTCCGTTCGTGTACCTTTTAATATTTATTTATTCGTTACTTATATATTTTATATACAGTTTTTAATTATTCACCACCATTAATCCAAAGTGATAGATAATTGTTTTAATTTATAATTGTTAGAATTTTATTTTTAATGTTAGATGTTACATCCACGCCCTAACCTTAAGACGGCCAAATGAAAAGTCGGCATATTGGAACCGGGGTATTGGTTTATTTTCATACACATTAAGGAATCTAATAGTATATTATGTTACTAGGAGTAGAACGCATTCTTTTGTGTTGAGCGAAGGTTACTTTGCGAAACACAAAAAGGCGTTCGACTCCGTGTAGCATATACTATTTTTTCTTCAAGCGTAAAAAATTCTTGAAGTAATTGAGGTGGTTTTAGAATGAATAGGCAACAGCGTTAACTCAACTTTACAACTGTCAAACATGACTGTCAAACAACATAATTTTTGTCGTGTGTATTAACACGGTTTGTAAAAGGAAAATTTTTGTATTAATTTGTAGAGTAAGAAAGAAACCTATAATTATTTAACAATACAACAATAATAATAATTAACATTTCAGATGAAAACTTAAAACAAACATTCTTTTGTAGTAACTATATAGTGGAAAAATACCTATTTCTTATTTATAGTAATATTAAAGGTACAATTTTGTAATGTCGAGTTAATAATATTTAATCCACTACTTGCTGTTTTAGAACTGACATTGACGTCATTATAGTCGTGATGGATTTCATATTCACTTGACTGGGATATGCTCGATGTTGCGGTGGAAGTACTAGGCCTGTTAAGATCACCTGATGTTACGGTAGATGTGTTACCTTCATCGCACCCTAATATTCTATTGGCAATTTCACGTTTGTTTGAAAGGGAGTCTTCGATGTATCCCTCAGCTACATTGTTAGATTTCCATCCACCGTGTCTTTTTAGAGTGGTAATGTCTCCACCATTGTCAACTAACAATGTAGCTGAGGTTCGTCGCAGTGTATGACCAGTGTATTCCTCTGATTAGGTAGTTTTAAAAAGTTGCCACTTGTTTTGGTATACCTGAAATTTTATGTATCCCCATAACGACACGGTGGCATCTACCATTTTGGTATTTTAAAAAGAATCTTGTTATGTTGATGTCATTAGGTCGAAGTGTCATATATTGTCTACATAAATTTAAAAAAAATCTCCAACTATGGTAAATGTCCGTGACTTATTCGTTTTAGTATTAGGAATTTTTACTAGTATTATACGTTCCAGGTCTTCGATATCCTGTATTCTTAAATTGACTAGTTCGTCGCAACGACATGCCCCACTAACTCCGAATATTAATAGGATCTAAGAAAATAGTATCTACTTTAGCGATTGAAAAAGTTATATTTGAAATTACCTTCATGGCCAAATATTCATTGTTTGGCGCATTTTGTAAAAAGTTATTAAAATGTTCTTTTGAGAAAACTTTTGCTTTTTTGGTTGATACCCATCAGCTTGGCGCTTCAAGAAGGAAATTAATTTTGCGTAATTTTTTAAGTTTATGTCATGTTTAATATTTAATTGGCACTTTAGCATGGAATATTGTGCCCATAATGACGAACTTTTCATAGTTTCCGCCAAATGGGAAAAATACGCTAACATAACATTTTCTGTGTAATTGATTATATTATTTTCTTGCGCCCATTTCAAAATTTATTGTAAGCAAAATCATATATTTTGCGCGATTTGTTGGGGATCAAATTTTCAACTAAGGCATCGGCGATTTGTTTTATTTTAGGTGGAGTTCCTTCAATTTGCGACATTTTTAAAAGTTTAAATTTTAAATGGCGTTTCTGCTTAAAAAGTGCTAATACCTCTACCGGCAAACTGTTACTAATTGAGCGTAAAATAATAATATTATTGTACGCCGTAAAATAATGTAGTCGTTCTATATATTCAATGCGGTATAGTAAAATTCATATTTTAGCACGCTTGAAGAAAAAACTTATTTTGGAAGATTTATCTATTCAACTGGACTCATTCTATTGTTTCAAAATACCTAAATCAGAACATGTTAGTTTTGGAAAAACTACACTTTTGATAAACAAATTAAAACTAATATAGAATAAAAGTAAATAAAAAATGTCTAAAATAATAAAACAAAATAATTTAATACTAATTTTTAAAAATCTTAGTTAATTAATGACATATTAAACGCCAGGTGTTATTACTATATAAAGGTTAAACAGACGTTATTCTAAAATAGTAGAAATGTCGAACAAAAACCTTACGTAATTTCGCAAATCATATTCTATTAAGGTTAAATGCAAGAACGTAAACCCTCAAGCTATTGACGATTCAGCTATTGTACAATGACACAGTACACAACTAAAATTGAGAGACAAACCTTACACAGTGTTCCATTCAAAACCCTTCACGAACAAAGGACATAAAACAAATATTATTGCGTTTGACTGTCACTGCTTTAAGAACATATCTATTTGTATTTATATTTATCTCATAATTGTAATTTCTAATATAATTTCTTGAAACTGTTTCTTACTTAAAATAGTTATATGTAGTTATTAACAGAGTAAAAAAATTAATGATACTTAAACAAATAATAATATAAAAACTATTAGAAATTTGTGTTGCTACTTTTATTGAACGTACGTACACAACAAATATAGTTACACAAACATAACATTGTAGTGCATACTACGTAATTAATTTCAGCAAGCTTCAAATTTATCTCAAGTATTTGTCATTTATTGAAAGAGTAATAATATTAAAACTAGTATTAATTTTCAATTCAATAAAACAAAATTAAATCAATTTAATTTTGTGTGTAACTAAAAGGTTACATTTATAAAATGAAACAAATCACATAAGGTAAAAGGTACGCTTATGCAATCTGGGTTTTGAATTTGCGAAAAAAAAACATAAAAACTTAACAATAAACTGTAATCCGAACATAAGTTTCAATAGCTGACATCATCAGCAAACTGAAGAATACCCGATGGTATTCAGCATGAACCAAATGCTCTTAAAACTAGTTTTGATAAGTAACCCAAAAAATTAAAAATACTTTTCAACAGTTGTGAAAGTTGTTATAGTAGCATAAAAGTTAATGTAAACCAGTTACTCATAATTGTCAGAATTCCAAAGTGTCGACCCATAAGAGTAAAAAAATATTTCAATTTTTAAACCAAAAAGCGCAACAAACCTAAATGAAACAAAATGGTGGTTTCTGATCATTTTTTCAAATAAACTTAATTAGTGGAAACTGGAAATTAAGTAAGAGAAACTTATATAAGAAGACCTTGACTTTTTTTTATTAGATCTAAATTTTCAGTGTATTTTAGCATTAATTGTTAGGGTAATTACTGGATTAATATCCTTTGATTATCAATTGATTAATAAACAAATTGTAAATATACAACAATTTAGTAACAGTAGCTAATTTGTCAAGGTGGTGTTCTATTTGAGAAGATTATTTGCTCAGTCCAAAAAAACTTTGATTTTTTAATTAAACTTACGTTTAATGATAGATTTATTTTATTTATTTTAAGTTAAAATATTATAGATCCCAAACTTTGATGGTAATAAAAAAACGCAATCAAAGAGTTTATTCGTCATTGCGAATTGAACTAAGTGACACTTCTTTCATCAATTATACAAAGAAATAGATATGACAGAGTTTATATCCACTTGAACAATCATTTAGGGCAACCTATCTATAATATACTGACTTCCAAAAAAATTGCAACACCTAGAAGTTGTAGAACGATTTTACTGAAATTTTCAGGAAACGTCTATTTTCATTAAACAAAGTGATGATTAAAATTTAAAAACAAAAGAACAAAAGCTTAAAAGTTTTTCAATAATGAGTTGCTCCGCCACTATTTGTAATGCACTCATCTAGACGGCTTGGCATGCTATCAATCAAGTGATCTATAGCTGCTTGTGGTATATCATCCCAAGCTTTTGAATCCGTTGCTAAAAATCGTGTAAATTATCTGGAGAGTGCGGTAAATTACCCAGTCGCTTACCAATCATATCCCATACATGTTCAATTGGCAACAAATCAGGCGACCAAGCAGGCCATATGGAGGACGGCAATGTTAGATTCTTCCAAAAACCGTGTTGTAGCCCTTGTATGAGGGCGCGCATTATCCTGCTGGAAAATGGGATTTTGCAACCCTGAAGATATGGAAGGCCAACTGGTTGTAGCACATTAGCAATGTAACCAGCTGCGTTAAGGTTGCTCGTCAATAAAGACCAAGGGTGATCTGCTACCATAACATATTGCACCCATATCATAACTCCTTGAGTGAGGGCTGTGTTGCGTTCCACAAAAAATGTTGATTTTTACGTTCTCCACGCATCCGTCGGACCTCCTACGACCATCGTGGGCCCACAAGCAAAATTGGGACTCGTCACTAAACACAATTTGATGCCACAATTTCCTGATACCATAAGATCTTATCCGGCGATAAACAGATGACATTGACAATCCTGTACCTCCTGGACCATTTGGACCAACATCTCAATACCGATAAAACATTTCGGTTTACTAACATCGACGAGCAATTTCTTTAGCGAAAGTCCGGCTCTCTCATACCAATAATACGGCCACGTTCAAAATCACTTAATTGAGACAAAATGTTAATGTTGACGTACTCGGCATTGTTTTCAAGTTCAGAATGAAATTGAGAAGAAACAACAACAATTTGCAAACTTGACAGTTACTAAATGGTCTAATACTACAAATTTATTGTTACTATGTGCTATGGAAACAACAGGCAAAAAACAAAACTACTGGCTAGATTTTATTCAAATTTTAATCATCATTTTGTTTAATAAAAATAGACGTTTCCTGAAAAATTCATTAAAATCGTTCGACAACTTCTAGGTGTTGCAATTTTTCTGGAAGTCAGATAAATAAAAATGAATCTATGATTAAACGTAAGTTTGTTGTTTCAAATTTCCACTGGTAAAGAAATGGTGAAATAAAGGAGAACCTGAGGGGAAAAAATGCATTCCACGTGACAAACATTGTTTACTTGAGAACGGCATAGAGCATGCTTTCATAACTTTTTCCGTTAGAGTGTACGGCCAGATAGGAATGCATTTTTTTGCAGAACTTCCTAAATTGCAATATGTGATAATTTGAGAATTACGCTATACGGTTCCATTTGGGTCTACCTCTAACCAAACATTCAAAATCGATCTAGAATTATTTCAATTGTAGTGATGCTTTTGGTTTGAAATTTGATTTTGTGATTTTGGCGATGAACGTTGTAATGATTCAAGTGAATTAAAAAGTTACTTTTCTGCTCAAATATGTGATTTTATTTTAGGAATTTTGCTAAGTTAATACAAACCGTTTCACCCCGTCTATTGACGTTTTGGATTACTTTGCATGTGTTTTATTTGTTATGTTTATGTCTTTGTTCTAGATTTAGAATGGTTTATTTCATATTATTTCCTAAAAGTTAGCACCCGCCTTTCAAGACTAGTTTGCATTTCCATCGTTTTCTTTTTATAATATAGTACTCAGTCTGAAAACGACTTTGGATTCTACGTGAAGATGTGCTACAAAGAGGTCTTTGTACATTCCTAACAGGAAACAAACCACAAACATTTTTCAAAAATCCAGATTTTACAGAATCACCGTGTATCTTTGAAACTATAATAGATAACGATATGTGGTTATCTCCATCGCGTTGCTCATTGAACTGAATGACAAAGCTATGCCTACGCCGTTCAAGAACGACATATTCAGAATGCGCCTTTTAAAATCGCACGCAAAAATTAAAGATGCTTAAAAAATACAAAAATAAAGTAAAGCATAAAGTGTGTTATATTTTTGAAATGGGTATTTATGAGAGAAATAAAATAGAAAAAAAATATACAAGGCATTCCATTTAAAAAAGTAAGTTTGGTAGGATTACTTTTGGCGTGACCCCGTATGCTCATTTTGAAACGGCATTGGAGTCTACGTAAAAAATGCTGAAGCAATGTTTTTGCAAAATTTGAAAATTTCCAACAGGAAACAATTTACAGACATTTTTCTAAAATGCAGGTATTTGAAAATCACTCTGTATCTCCGACACTACAATGGATATCGCCATGCGGTTTATGCTATTGTGTTTCTCATTAAAAAATAAGCCTCAGACACCGACATCAGTTTTTGCCTATCTCAATTGGATGAAGGAGTTTCCCTTTAAAAGTGTCGAAAATGGCCCACCCTGTACATAATGACCAGACTTTATGATGTTTATCAGATTAACTATAATAGATATGAAAAATGAACCACTTATATTCGATCCTTTTTTTTGATAACTAAGTTCACTAATAATAAAATCAAAACTCTAAGACCAAATATATAAAAGGTTTTTTCCTTTTTTGAGTATAACTTAGAAACAAAGCAAATACTTTACAATAATTATAGTGACATAATTTTATTCTTAAAAAAATGCTAGAATTGTGTTTTTTAAAGAAATTTTCGAAATTATTCTATTTTTTTGTATTTGAAAATTTATAGGCAAATCAGACTACATAGCAGATCATCATATCAACAGGGTCTTGGATGCGAAGAACGGATCTAAGTTTCAGTTTTATTGTAAAAGCAATCCCAATTATAAAATTTACAAAATTATTGTCAGTGATAGTATTAAAGGAGTATTAATGAACTGCATTTCTTCTATCAGGGAAGGGCACTGTGACCTTCAACATTCTGAATGGGGTCTCTTGTAAAATAAGAAACCGCATACTAATTACACAACTTATGGGGTAGTAAACAACAAAACATTACAAGTTACAACCATCACGACTAAAACATGCAAAACGTAACACAAATGAAAGGGATAACTAGCTCAGGCGAGACGGGTCGTGATTCGTTAAGTTGCTCGATGAATTTCCATTTGGGGTGCTTAGAACTCAGGTTCTCAAATAAAATTTGTCGATATTAAGGTTGTTTATGGGCGCCAGGCAAGGATTTTAAAAGGGAAAAAAACTCCTCGAGCCCTTACCTACCAGAGGAGTTTGGGGCACCTGCTCGTACACCGCCTCAGAGATCTGCCAAGCGCACGCCGCAGCTCCCTGTAGAAAACATGTTCACAGGAACATAAAAGTTAAGTAAATAATAAACCGAACTTGAACAAGAAACAAAGTATATTCACACACAGTTCATAAAGAAATACACAGATACAATAAGTCCGACGATAACAACGCCGGGATACCTAATAGTAATAAAAAATATCGCGACTTACATACGTTACAAAGAATATTTCAGAAAATATTCTGAGAGACTTGAAACGTTAACAAAATAAAAAAAAAAGTCCTTAGTATCAAAGCGTACAGTTACTGACCGCACATAAAAATAAATCAATTGTTATGTCGGAATAACTCTGGTTTTTAGTTCAAGAATTTAATCCATTTAATTTTTATCAAAGTCGGAATTAAAAAAATATCCGCGTCACTGGATAAATATTACAGTTCTCCTACGTTAACTCAGCACGCCCCTGCTGATTCCTCTAAAGATGCGGCATACGGCAAGCCCCCACGTCAAGGTACACGCCCCCAGATGAAAATGGGAGAAGTCAATGAGCACCAGCTCTACGAAGAAGCCCAATACGTGAGGAAAAGAATCCTTAGAAGGACTCTTATCGTAACATTCTTTTTAATACTACAACAGCCCAAAGGCCATCGTACAAAATTATTTTTAAGATATTATACGCATAAAGCGTATGTCGAAGAGATCGTACAAAATTTCTTTTTCGAAAATGGCACCTGGGTGCTTGTCGAACTAAATTTTGCGTTAATAGAAACCGCAATTTAAGCGAACCTTTGGATAGATACCCCAACACTAAAACAATACTTGTACGTTACGATGAATGTAAAATTGTTGAAATAACCGCGCTGAGCGAAACATGCCTAAACATACTTAGTAATTTACTTCATCGAAAATTAATGTAATACCATTTTGTGCTTAAAATTTTTAGAAAAACGGCGATATCATAGAAACCTGATAATTTAGAATACAAGTAAAAACTGCTACAGAAAGGCGAAAACGTACTCTACAAACTGGCACTTCAAATCAAAACTAACGATGTAAATAAATTAAGGGAGCGCGAAAAACCTTAGACTTTGCGCAAAAGCGGTGAAATTTTTATACGACGAAAAAAATATGCATTTTATTCAATTTAAACGCAGACAAACGCCATAACTTTATCTATTAACCAACGATAACCGCAAATAAACCCAAAATCGACTTAGAAACGACCAAAAGGTCACAAACTTAAACATGCTATTTGTAAGCACCTTCTTTTTTAACATCCGAAAAAATACCTCACCTATGCCAGAAATACATACCATCACAAAAAGCGCTAGATTTGAATTAATGTAAATTATAAACTAATATTTTTTTATCATTATCGTGGAAATTATCTAAATTTAATCTTTTTAAAACACTCTATACATTGAATAGTATATTATACACCAAGGTTGTGAAGTCAGTTATTATTGCCTTAGCACCTACCGCCCCTCGCGAAATAAGGTGCGTATGCAATAATGGACTTCACAACCATGGTGTATATACTATTTTTTCCACTACTAGCCAAATTTAAGCCAAAAAATAAAAATAAACATTTTTCTTGTAAAAATCAAGTAGCACAGGATTACAAATAAATCAAAAAGCATTAAAAGCTACATACGTTGATAAACCAACTGCAACTGATTCACGGTTTTTCCGGTGATACATCTATTCTTTTAATTAGGTTTCGAAAATTTTACTACTGCCCTACCATTGGCACCGCATTGTAGTTGTAGCTTTTCTATGCAGTTTAATACTATCGACTTCAGTTTGTCACCTTTGCATATCGTATTTGTAAAGATGTAGCACAAGGGTTGTTTAACTCTATATATCTCCTGCTTCTTAGTGGTTTTCTTTTAAGTCCACTTGGGCTGTCACAATTTGTGCTCTGTTTTCGAAGTAATCGTTGGGAGATGTTAACTTCAATTGAAGTGCTTTCTTTTCACGTTGCAATTTAAGAATGTTCCTCCGTAATTTTCTTTACCTAAGAGTATTTGAGCTGCAAGCTTGAGTAGTTTTGGTATAGCTAGAGATGTTAACGGGCATTTATTGCTTCGCCAATATACCTTGCATCATTTTAATATTAGGTTTCAGAAATTGACACTTGTAATTCATTTAGGAATGGCAAGTGCGCCACATACTCGTTAAGCTTTTAGAGTGAACATTTTTATGGAACAGATCGGACCTTCCAGATTCTGTTAACCATTCAAAACACCTACAACAAAATGTTTGTAATTTACTTAAAATTCTTCATGTAACTTAACTCGCCTGGTTTAATCTCCTTTGGGAAACCTGAAAAAACTAATTCTACCATCATATTTAATAAATAAATAAATTCAGGTTATGTATTTGCGGTTATGGGATGAGGGCGCGAATTTTGAACTAATGGTATTTTTTATTCAAATAATTTTATCGTGTTAGGTAATTTTAAGCAGCAAATACGTTAGAGATAATCTCCTGGATATACAAAATTATGTTTCACTCGTTTTTGTTAAACAACTATTCTTAGATTCTCAAAAATTTGAATTTGTCCATTATTAACCTAGGTCAACAATAGAAAAATTATTAACCACTAATAGAAATTCAACTTCTCAGTTGGCTAGGAGACGCAATAATTGTCCACTTCACAGCTAGTAGTGGAAAAAATGTTTGTTATCAATACACATGTTACTGTATTGAATTATAAGTTTAGTGAACCTCCTAAGCGAATAATACTAATTTTTAAATAAACTGTAATTTTGGAGTAGTTTGAAGAAAAGGAATTTTTATCAAGATTAACAAAGATTTACTTTTTTCTTAAAATCTATATTAAGAAAGGCTTTCCTTTTTTCCAAATTTATCTGTGAATAAAACCCTTATCTTATTATCACCCCTCACCCATACAATAAATAATCACAAACTAAATATTCGATTGTAATCAATAACCACCGTCTAATTACGTTACAATGCCCTATAATTACGTATCTGTGTTTTTACTGGAGTTTGGGTTCAGTAAAATCTGTTCTCTCGAACAACTTATTAAGAAAAAACGTTTGACAAATTTTATAATCAGTAGTTTGACCTATTAAACTTTTGTAAGTAACAAAGATGTAACTGAAGTAACATTTTCCCTGTCGTAATAACGTCAACAATTAAAATACGTCCAAAATCACAATTACTTTACCATGCACGTAATTATTGTATACGAAAAAAAAAACAAATATGTTTTTCAATTCCAAACTACTTCATCCTTTAAATGATTTCAGAGATTATCTTTGCTTTAGCCCAAAATTTGAAACGACCGTACGAACCCTTAGGCTATTTCCGATTGAACCGTAACTGTTTGATCAAAGTCGATTTCAAATTAAGGAACAAATCTTGTATTAAACGGCAACCTACACAGATTTTCTTAGAAACAAAGGATTCGAAACAAATATGATTGCGTTTGGCTGTTAATGAGTTAAAGAGCGTTTGTTTACGTGTTCACCAGAAACTGTATAATTGCCTCTTACAAAATCAATACCTCACGTTAAATTTCCTAAGTTACAATTATTTGATTAATTAAAACGTTTATTTAAAATATACAAGAAGTTCTTAATAAATATCTCGATTTAAGAAAATGGAATCCAAAAATAAATGGTAATTATACAAAATTTAACAAAATCACATACATTGTGCTGATATATATAATTGTAAATTTTTTTTAATTTATATTCACAAACTGAAATTGGATAAGATTTTTTTTAAATTACGTTTCTGGGGTGTTATTTTCATTAAAAAAATAATTAATTGCCCTCAAAATTTGTCTGATTAATTTGACAATTCGTTTTAGTATAGGTTTTTGTATAACGATATAGTTATTTTTTAGACGGTTTGAACAACATAACTGAAACTAATTATTAATTTCCAATTCCTCTATAATCTGGATACCTTAAACCAGAATACTAATATTAGTCAATATCCTAAATTGAAAGCCTTTCTGAAAAAGAATGTCGCAAGGATACAAACCAAAAAAATCGAGAACTTTAACTGCTGAAGAAGTTAATAAATTCATAAAAGAAGCGCCAGACGGCAAATATTTGTTACAAAAAGTAGTTTTACGGTATCTATCGCAAATATGCTGCTCTTCGACCACCAAATACGTCTGCATGTCGCTTTTTTTTTAATTATCAGCAAGCCAAATGCACTAAACACTCCGTTGTAATCAACAAAATAGGTAGCATCCCAAAATTGATTGCTACCTACCTTGGTTTAGAGGAACCCGCATCTTACACGAGCCACTGTATGAGGCGATCATCTTCCCCCATTTTTGTGGATGCTGGTGCTACGATTGAAGATCTGAAACACCACGGTGGATGGAATTCTTTATCAGTGGCGGAAGGTTACATAGCAGAATCTATTGGGCACAAAATGAAAGTTACTAAAACAATCACTTCGGCCGTTAAAAATTCGTCCGAAACTTCGTCAGAAACCTCGTCAGAAACTAATCCAATTACTGATAACTTGAACAATGAAGCAGAATGATCCATCATGACAACTTCTTCAACAATTGCCAAATCATAAAATTTGGCAAAAATGTTTGAAAATTCAAATAAAAAAGTAATACATTTCAATAACTGCACATTTAATAATGTAACTTTCTAGTTCTAGTATAAAACTAGAAAATTGAAGATCGGAATAGGACTTCATCCATTGGCCGAATTCATATCATGCACCGTGAATGATAGAATTATTTACACACTGGTCAGTGATATTTTGAAGTTTCGATCTTAGGTTGCTACTTTGATATGTGTCACTTTCGTGACAAGCCGTCTAAAAATTGTTTTTTTCACGTCAACTATGAAAACTTTACATTTTGTAGTCATAAACCACTAGAGAAAATTTGTCATATCTAAACGTCTGCAGAAAATCATTTCGTTACTAGTAACGGTATATAACTGAATGTAGTTGCAAAAAGCTGATTGGTTGTTCGTTTTGATTTGAAACTGACATTTATTTATCTAACTTAAAAATCTGTCAAAACGACGTCAACACTTTAAATAAAAAAGTAAACTTGATAATTATTGTTCATTACTGAGAATAAAAAAATGTTTGGTAGTCGTGAAAACAGCTATATTTTTTTAAATTGCCAAACTGACAGTTAAATCTTAAATTAAATTTTGATAAAACTCAGATACTACATACTAGTCGTAGAAAAAGTATAGTGTATTACTTGAGGATAAAATCATGTTTCATTGATAGTATTATCAGCGCTCGAGCGGTCACCTTCGCGCAGCTAACACATTTGCATGAAAATTGTGATTTTCTCCTCGTGTAATACAATATACTATTTTAAACGTCATGTCAGTTAAAACAGTAGCGGTAGAATTTTATAGTCTAATCACAATTGACTTCAGAATTGTAATGAATTGTTATTTATTAAAACAAGCAATAACATTTTAATGGCAGTATACATGACAGATTTTCTAAGGTTATGTGCAACCGAAACGAAATCTTTGAAAATACTTTTTATCATTTTACTTCGTGGTATTACTTAAACACTTTTTTAAATTCTAAACACTTTTCTCCTTTCTATATGTCAGTGATGATAATAAGAGCGTTTATTGCCCAACGGTTTCCAATTACAGATAATAAAATTAAATGTAGAGGTTAAAAAAATGATTGAAGCTATTGAAACGGGTAAATTTGTTTTGGTATTTTTTGATTGAAATAAATCATTGCAAAATATTTGGCGTCGCTGGTTCAATTGGATTATGGGTAGTTTGGTGAAGGTGATCAGTTTTGTTTGGTTAGAGTGCGATTTTTGGCATAAATCGTCGACGAGTCTCTTTCTGCCGCTTGACTCTTTGAAGCGAGAGGTTACGTTTCGAAGGTTTAGCAACTAGAAAAGCTACTTGATGATCTAGCAATAAATTTGTATGTATACGCATATTTACGTTATTATTTCGTTACAATTACGTTTAACTATACGTATGTTTGTTTTAATAAAAATATTGCAAACCATATATAACAATCAACGTTAATGGAACTAACCGCCATTGTCGAATTTGTTTTGGTGTCGGATATAAAGAAGTATTGCAGTGGATCCTCTCCCGACTTAGCTACAGGAACAATGAACACCTCTTTCTACTCAACCGGATAAATGCCTGTATTCCACAGTCGATTAAAAAGTTCTACTATTTTTGATTTTTGTGTTTTAGGAAGGTGTTTTAGAATTTCATAGCTTGTCTTGTCTGGCCTTGGTGCAGAGGTTTTGGTACTATTGAGCGCTGCATTGAGTTCTTCTAGAGTTATGTTGGAATTGTATGGGTCAACACGTTTACTGTTAAAATTGAGAGTAACTTCTATCTCCGGCTTTCTGTTCTAAAAATCTTCACTATAGTTACTCATGTCGCTGACCTTGGAGAATTGGTTTGCTAGAAGCTTAGCTATAACAAGAGAATCATCAACAATCTCGTCATCATAGTCGGATTTCAAGTGACTGATAGTTTTGAAAGACCTTCTACCCATCACTGCCCTTACTTTCTTCCAGACTTCTGAAGATGGGGTGTCTAGCGTTATTGAGGCGACGAGCTTTTGCTCTCATTCTCTTAAATTCAACAAGGGATTGTTGTGTCGGTCTTCGGCGAAAGTGATTAAAAGCAATCTTTTTTTGTTTCACTGCCACGGCAATTTCTTCATTCCACCATGGTAGACTGGTATTGACTTGTCTTTCATGGGTAGTGGGAATGGATGCATCACGTGCCTACTGGATATCATGTGTGATTGACTCCGCCGTGATGTCCATATTCACCTTTGATTACAGAGAAGCGACTGGAACTTGTCCCAATCAGCTCGTCTATAAATCTACCTAGAGAGTGGAGGAACACCCGTGGATACGACGATTAAAAAATGATCCGAATTACGGAGGTAATCTAAGATATTCCAGATGAACCTACTAGATAGTATAGGTGTTGCCAAGGTTAGATCGATCGCAGTGAAGTTTTGAGATCGTGCAGCCAGATGGGTTAGCGAACCATTGTTCAGAAGGGAAACCCCTTCTCTGGATAGCAAAAGTGACAATTAAAGTCGCCCATAATTAAAAATGGCAGAGGCAGTTGATCAATAAGTTGTGTTAGGTCTGTCAACCGCGATTGCTGATCCGAGAGATACAAACAGCACACAGTGAGTACCATTGGAATGTTATCACGCACAGCCACAGCTTGAAAACAAGACTCCATGAGCCCGAACACCACCAACGTCCTTCCTCACAACACTATACCCTCTCAATTGATAGGGTTGATGGGGGATCAGCTGTGTCTACTGCAGACACACACAGATGAGGTTATAGTCCCGCATAAGGCGTTTTTAATCACAGTACTGCCTGATGAGACCAATACAGTTTCATTGTAGGATTTTATTATTTGCCATTTAAATGAACAAGTAAGTAAAAAACAAAGAGACTATTGAGATAGAAAAACAGGGATGACATATACATATAAGTAAAATGTTTTAAAATAAAGTAAGGAAAAAAAACAGAAATATCACAGTTTATATATCACAGGTGATGATACTATAGAAGAAAGTATCCTTCAGTAGACGGCTTACGGGGCTTGCCCTTGGGCCACCCTTTAGCTTTCTTTTTAGATTTTTGAGAGCCCTCTGATGCTACAGAGGTTTGACTACCGTATACATATTGTTGTAAGTCACTGTCAGATTGATCGGAGTTTTGACTCGAGTAAGAATGTTTCTAGTCGCTTTCTTTTTTCTGTCATCAAGTTTTAGGAAGGTTGAACAAAGTCTGATTTTAAAACAGCGGCGGAAATGAACTCTTTTAGAGCTTCAACTAACTGAGGGACAAGGGCTTTAACCAATGCACCTTGACTTTTTGAAATACAAGTTTTAGCGTAGGAGGTACCAACTATGGGAGTAGGTATTTTAATTTTTTAACCTCCATATATAATATGTTTTCTTTTGCTTTCAGTTCTTGGATGGCTATTTCCGTTTTAAATACTAGACATCTCTCGATCTTGCGGAGTGATCCCCAGAACAATTCACACATTCAAGAGGCTGTTCACAGGGACTAACAATATGTAGGGGTTTACCACAAATACACACAGTAACGGAGCTGGAACATACAAACAAACTTCTAAAGAGTAGAACGCGGCTCTGATTTTTTTAGGGAAGATCGGTGTATTAAATGTTAGAATGTGGTTTGGCGTGTCTTTTAATTCACCATCCTTTTTGGTTTTCATTCTCCTAACCCCAATAACTTTCTCTGACGCCAATTCTTCTAAAATATTTTCTTCAGTGCAATTTAATAAATCAGGACAAAACACAACACCACGTGGGCAATTCATTGTGCGATGTAGAATCACATCGATGTACCAACTCATAATTTTGTCAGTTTTCTAAATTTTCTCAGATTGCTTAGCTGTTACAGTCTTCACCAATAAACCTTCTTTAGTTTTCTTAATCATTTTTAACTCACCAAAGAGACTATATAAACACTTCTGAATTTGGAACGGATTGACTCTTCTTTTCAGGACCAGGAACCGACAATTTGCCGTCACCTGGCTCCCATCTACGTCTGTTGTCATGCCGAGATCGTTATCATAGGGCTGACGTCCCGCATTAGAGGTAGCCCTACCCTCTAATGTATCCAAGGCATTACCTTTTTGGTTCATACCATTTTTTGCATTTTATAGCTCCTGCCAGCTCACAGGGTGGAAAAAAGTCCAACTTGAAAGAGTTCTGTCGTACCGGAAAATTAAAAACCGGTAGTACCAAGTTAAGGGGGATTATACGACAGTGGTCCCCTGGCCCACTGAAGAGCTCGGGGCCCCGGGTTTGCTAAGCCTGTACCTGCAAACTGCAGGCCCCCTGGTGGGATCGCAGTGGTGCTTTAAATTTGTAAAGTCGAGGTTATATTCGAGCGGCGAGTCAAGAGAAGAGCAGCAAGGATAGCGTAGCGATGCTGTATACATTTTAGTAAAGCGGTAAAGAGAGGAGAGAAATGTCAGTCCATATATGTTTAGTATATATCTATTGTGATGGTTCTTGTTTATCTGGTCACATATAGCGCACCGCTAATAGGGCCAGGTGATGTAATGGTAAATATATTTTACATGTTTTGAATGTACATGAACCCTATTATTTTGATAATAAATTAACTCTAGGAGGAGAACATGTAACACACAAAAGAAAAAAATTAATTTACATTTACCCCAGGCCTATACATTTACCCCTACAGATCGGGATAATAGTGGATGCAATTTTTTTGCCGCCTTAAATCTAGGGACTACTACTGCAAATGGAAGATTAAAGCACGTTTACTTTTGCCCAGAACAAATTACCCCCGCAATTTTGGTAATAAATAGTAAATAAAAGTCGCAATTTTTTTGAGTTTTTTTATTAAATGTAAAGGAGATTAAATTCTGAAACTAAGTTAATAGGGAGTTTTTATATATCGTAAAATAAAATGTTCTATGATATTCCAAAAACTCCATATTGTTCAAAAAACGCCAACTAATAGCGGAAAACGCAAATAACCTTTCCTTTTTTTAATTTTTAGTTCAGGCAAAACGGCTTCAATTATCTAAAACTATATAACTGACACATAATTTTTTTTAAGTTTGAATATTGTGGAAAATTTGTCATATTTTCTCTAACCTAAAACTATTTTGTCATAAGTCTCATGGTCGATACTTTGAATAGGGCAGACATATTTATAATGGGAAGTCGTTCTTTAGCTCCTAAAACTCACTAGTGAAAAAGAGCTAATTTTTAAATTTTACACCAGTGGAGTTTGGTAGGAGTTATCTGAACTGTCCTGACATAAAGCTTGGTACACTTTTAAACTGTGATTCTGCGTAAGGATTTTCCCATATTTTACAAGTTTAATTCGTGCTATTATTTTACGTGTAACATTTTTAATTGCTTTTGAACTTGCAACGTTTGGACATTTCATGGCGTTTGCAAACATTTCAATAATTTTTGTCGGGGTCACAAAAGATTTTTTTTATGTAGAAGGTTGTTGGTGGTTTAGCTGGGTCAAAGTATCATTAACTGTACAACGTCTCTGATATGATTTGCAGCATCTTCTTGTAAAAATTTGACTCCAAAACAGTAGGAACTTTTTTAAAACTAGCTGGTGTTACAAGATTTGGCACTTCTGGTTTTCGATGTTCTTGTTTATATTTTTGAAGCACAACAGGGTTTAATTCTGATTATGGAAACTTACTAGTAAACACTGGAAATGTACCTGTGGAACTAAACCCTCTTATTATATTTGCAGGTTTCATACTCTCATTCCAAACTTCTCTACAAATTTGTTTTTAGGAAAGTGCCCAGAATCCTTTATTTTAATCCATTTTTTAGCAAAACTTATTTAAATTTTATCGGTGAGATGACTAGGAAACTTAACCAAAAAAATATTGTCATTTAGAGCGATCGTTATAATTTGGAAGATAATTTGTTCATCAACAAATAGTAGTGCCAATTGATGTGGCAAATTAAATTTTATTCTGAGTTGATCAATATGTTCCACAAACGCCTTTCAAAAAATTGCGGTTCCAAGGAGCTTGCACTACTACACCTTTAAAAACTATAAACGGTCGCATGCAACAATCATTTTCTGAATTCGCAAGAGCAATTACAACGACCGCCATGCTGAAGGTCTTCGCAAAAACTATTGTTTTCTCCTCGTCACCTCATCATAATTTGTTTCTGTCGCTTACGAATTGAAACGAAAGGTGACAAAAGTTCAGGATCGCTCTTTATCGCCATCCTGGACGATAAAAAACCAAACATTTTTGTTTCGGTCAGTACCGCTGTATGTATCGTCATCATTTACTCTCGCCTCACCGTATTACTATAAGTTCTGCATTAGAATAAATAGTTTTGCTTCAAAGAGATTGCAGAGCGCCGCCCACCTCGCCGCTATCATATTTTCTTGCCAATCCAGTACAATCTCAAACTTAAACAGGTGCCATCTATACACAGGTATCAGGTATCACATTGGAGCTAAACGCCTTATTAATTTTCTCAAGGAGTGCAATATTCTAGATGAGATCTGAACTGTAACGTATAAAGAGGATGAGTGAAGGCGATTGTAGGTAAAGTGCTATTAATATTGGCAGTTGATTTACTTTTACGCCAGGTTACATAAACGCCAGTTAAATCTGTTATTAAGTAACTGTCCTTACGATTGGTTAAAATTTAAATTTTAAGTCCACCGATCGGCTAACAAATTCTTAACGACTTGTTAACGGCTAATTAGCTATGCTATGTATATGATCTTTTCTAAAATTATGTTTATTAACATTAACATTAAAGTCAAATACTAGAAGATAGGCTGGATGAATCGGAGCAGTATTCGAAATTGCATTAAAGTACATGGCGCACTGATTAGGACAATGATGTATTAGATACGGTTAAAAGTGTTGAGAAAGCAATTAGAATGGATATAAGTGATAACATGGTGGATGTTTGTCACACACTCGGAAAAAACCCTAATACAGGGGTACCTTTGGCTATAATGGTTAAGTTTGTTAAGAAGATAGATGCTGATATAATGATGGAGAAAAACGGCAAAAAAAGAATTTATCCACAAGACATATGGATTTACCGACAGATAAGCTTGTATATTGCTATGCATAAACAAACGATTAAGTATTTGTGTACTAATAATTTCTTTCTTATTGTCACTTGCAATAATTTATGTTGATATTCTGTCCTTTTTCGGAGTTAAATATCCCTTCTGGCTAGTTTTAAGGTTTTTAAATAAAAATCTGATTGAGCATGAACATTTCTTAAATTTATTATGATCCAGAAATTATCTTCTATCTTTCGCCGATACAAAACTCGGGTACAATGAACTTTACAAATTATGTAGGTCACGGATATTATTGGTGTAAAACGTTCCTAAGTTAACTTAGGGGGTTACTTTTGCGTTGATGGTCAACCAATTGCGTTTGCGCGAAGATTATTATTTTACATGCACCGAATGAAAACGTTCGCGAAATGTTAACGTAAAAATTTTGTGAATTTACGCTTAAATGTGGTTAACAATTATGTCAAGGATTACAATGCTGTTATTTCGTGATACTAAATGATTATCTAAGTCTAACCTTGGTAAATTGTCTTCTTCTCGTATCCTAACCTGTTTTTTTTTTCGCTGGTGTTTGTTTCTCCAGGTCTGCGGCGTTGACTTCTTACTTCTCTGAAGATGCTGTCGGCCTTTGATGTTGATGCGATTTCTTCAACTCGTATTCGCACTCACAAATATCACTTCGGTAAGTTACCTTCAATTTTTTTATTACAAATTTATTTTTATTTTGTTTCATTTAATTGTTTCTTTATTCTTTCAGCTGGCCTGAATTATTTATTTATTAGTTTATTAGTTGCATAACTATTGATGCATATGATTTATTTTCCAATTAATTTTTGGGCAACACTTCGTCGTTTACAGTCCTAATTTTATTTTTGGTCAACTTGATTATTTTGTTTAATTTGGAGCGTCGAGTGACATTACTTCGACCGCATAATTTTATCAACTGTCCCGAAGTTTTGGCGTCGGTTTTATTTATAACCTGTCCAATGGCAACTTTGATAATTTCTTATCCTATTTAAACTTTTCCCGTGTCTGGCGCCCTTCGTGTCGATTTTTCCTTTGAATTAACGCATGGAATTAATTGTTTTCATGCTTTATCAACTTATTTTAATATTTATTCGGGTTTCCAATGTTAATCTCTTATGAAATTACAGGTTCAACTTTATGCCTTCACGGGATTGAATGTTTTTACATTTTATGTCTGGGTAACGTTCAACTTATTAAATGGTCCACGTCCACTACACTTTTATCACAACCACAATGTTTTTATGGGCCGGGGATTATTCATTTGGCTTTTCACTACCTGATCTACATTTGTCGAGACTTACTTTCGATCATTGGTAAGTATCTCAGCTTATGTCTAATTTTACAAGAGTTTAATTTCAGATGTGACCAGGACATACTTTCTGGATCCTACTTTACTTTACCTTATCCTACTTTGTGAAAATTTTAACGAAATAAAAGAATTTTTTTAAATTCTAGCCTTTGGGTGTATTTAATCATAGCAATATATTAATGAATTGCTGTCTCCTATGAGAACAAAACTGTTTGCTGCGGCACGGGAGATAAGAAGAAAAAATTGATATAAGTGGCTCTGGGTGCGAGACGGAAGAATTTTCATATAGAAAGAGGAAAATGGACAGGTGATAAATATAAAATGTACTGTTGACCTTGCAGGTTTGTAAAATTATTTATACGCAAAATATTGTTAATAAATAGACTATGAATAAATAAAACAGAATTGTAAATAATGGAAATAACAACTGATTTTGATTACTTGAATAAAAATACTGGGTTCACTATAGTTCACCTAAATATACGAAATATGCGTGCAAACTTTGATAATCTTGTAGCTGAGCTATCGATTTTAAATGTATTGCCTAAAATAACAGTATTAACTGAAAAATAGATTAAAGATTTATAGGCTACAACGATTCCCGATTGATACGTATTTAGATCAACTTGAAAATTTTTATCGACTCGAGAAATGCAGGAATGTAAAAATGTTTAATAATAGGTGATATTAACGTAAACATTTTAGAGGATAATAATTTAGTAGATAATTATAAAATAATGTTAGCTATAGTAATGGAATGGAATCGTTAGTAAAGAATTACGCTGACATCTTATATGTGTATTGATCATGTAATTATAAGAATTCAAAACAAGAGCCAAATAAAAATTGATTCGAAAGTGTTGGATTGTGATATCAGCAGTGATCACTGTATAACAGCGGTGTGGACCCGAGAAGCACAAACAGCTGAAAACAACGAAACGACTGCTTATCGCATTGACAATAATTATTTAAGAGTTTAAGTAAAGAACTGGAAAAAAGTGGCCTGGGGTGATGTTTACCGTCAACAGAATGCTTCAAATGCATTTGATACATTTTATTCGATTATAAATAAAGTCATATCAGGCAGCAAAAGAAAATTAAAAATAAAAAGAAAACGAAACTCAAACAGTGGATATTAATGACAGTATCTGTAAAAGAATAAAAATAAGAAATGCTCTTTTTAAAAAAGTTAAAAATATCACAACGACGAAGAATAAAAAAACCATTACATAAATCTACGAAATAAGCTTAGTAATGATATTCGGGAATTGAAAAATAATTATTATTTTTCTATGTTTAGAAATTATAAAGGGAAATCAAAAGAAACATGGAAATTAATAAACCAAATAACCGGACAAAAAACAAACAATTAACAACATATTGTCCTAATGAAGTAGCCAATGAGTTTAATGAGTATTTCTTATCTGTAGTCAAAAGAATGAACGAAAATTACAAAAAATTTTACGAAATTAAAAGAAAATTAATTTGCAACTTGTTTCAAAAGTGTAACTTTACAACAGTCGATGTTTTTAAGTGCTGTAATAGAATGTGAACTAAAAGAAACTATACAGTCACTGAAAAATAACACGTCACCTGGATTAGATGGAATTAGATCATGTCATGTAAAAACAAATATATAACAAAATTAATAATCTTCTTTTATATATAATTAACCTAAGTTTTAGTATAGGGATTTTTCCGGATAAATTAAAGGAAGCAGTAGTAATACCAATATATAAAACGAGATCTAAAACAACGTGCAATAATTGTAGGCCAATCTCTTTATTATCGACCTTTGATAAAATCATTGAGAAGATAATAAAGAAAAAACTAATCAAATACTTAAATAAAATATCTTTTTTTAGTTTTAGTTTATAAATAAAGTATCAAATGGGACAAATGATAGAAAGTGTATAAGTGGATATTAGAAAAGCCTTCAATACAGTAAATCATAACATTCTATTAGACAAAATACATAATTGTGGAATAAGGGGTGTGGTACATAAATGGTTTACTGGCGGCTCGTGGTCAATCATACTGGGAGGTCAAAAATTAATTTAAAAAATAGGCATACTTAAAAATATAAATATTTTACCTTTTAAATTCCGCTTTAAATGGTCTTAAACTGGAGGTCCATTCTTCGTTCTTTAACAGTGGAAAAGTGTTGAATAACACGTTTGTTAAAATCGCATATTCCTTTTACAAATGACTTCTCGATACTCAACATCGCTAAAGCGGATAATCTGTCTTGCCCCATGGTGTTGCGTAAGAAGGTCTTTATTCTATTTAAGATCGAAAAACAACGCTCACTTTCAACAATTGTCATTGGCAGTGTGCACAGTAAAGTTAATAAATTGACAGTTTCAGAAAACGTTTCACTCAAGTTATTATTTGTAAATAGTTGAAGTAGTGGAACAGCCCCAGAACTACCGCGGAAATCAGGACGATCATAAATAAGTTGTAGCTCAGTTTTTAGTTTTAAGAAATTTATAGAAGGATAGTCTTTTTTAACCAAATTTAAAATATTATCTGGAAAATTGTTTTTGTAATTTTCAAACTGATCACTATAAAACATTTGGCTGATCACTAAATGATCACTGAAACTAAACCGATGGTGCATTTCAGAAATGATTATGTTGCAAACTTCTAGCCACTCGACGTTTAGAATCTTCATTTTTACGTGATCGCTTAGTAGTATTTGACGAAATTGTAGGCATCTCCGAGGATAGGTCATTTAAAATACAAGATGGAAGAAGTTCAACCAAAATATAAAATCTTCATTTTGTAAAAAGCCTTTTAAACCAATCGCTTGATTAATCGTCTTTGAATCTTCTTCTATTTCGATTATTTTTTCTAAACACAACAGAATGTCTGCACTATAAACAAACACAGTTTCCACACAACGTAAATTAAAATACCACCTCGTGGGAGCTGCTCTAGGTAAGCGAGCTTTTACAAACTCATCCAGAACCGCTGTGCGTTTTGGGGATCGACTAAAGAATGTTGAGAAACCATGTAAATTTGCAAAGAAAACTTTAACATTTTTATCTTTACCTGCTGCTTTTGTAAAATTAAGTTGAATTGGTGGGCATAACAATGTATAAAATTCGCGGCAGGGTAATGTTCTTTAATTTTTTTGTACGCCTCCTAATTTCCCGCTCATTGTCGACGCCCCATCGTAAGTTTGCCCAATTAATTTTTCTGGAAATTTATGAATGTCAAGATTTTCTAATTCATGAAGAATTACATCTGTAAGGTGTAAAGCTGTGGTTCCTAAAGGATTTACAAATTTTACAAACCGTTCGTGTACAACGCCAGACAAAATATAACGAATTATAAAAACCACTTGGGTTTTAGTAGAACTGTCGGTAGTTTCGTCCACTTGCACAGCAACATACTTAACTAATTTAATTTCTTGCTTTATTTGTTCCTGAACTACAGCCAGCATCGAGTCGAGTAGATCGTTCTGAATCGATTTGGATGTTCGGTTGCCTTCTCCATATGCTCCTTAAAAATCGGATCCAACTCGACTACAAAATCAATAAGTCCTCTAAAAACTCCTGGATTATCAGATAAAGCCGTTTCATCATGGCCACGTAGTGCCAACTCAAATGCACCGCAAAATTTTATACAATCTACAATTTTGTTCAAAATATAGCGATTTTTCGAAACATTCTCATTAAAATCTCTAACGGATTTTCTGTAAGCATTGTCTAGCTGTGTACGAATATCAACATTTCCTACGGTTGCAAAATTTACCGAGCATTTCATGTGTTCTGCAGACGAAGCATGTTTTTTTATTTTCTCTTTTAAATGTTTTATATCGCTTACACTGGATTTGCACCATAGCGAGTCTGACAAAATAATAAACAAACAAAACAGTAAAATACGTTTGATACTTCACAACCACATATCCAGTCAGCTAAATCGTACATTACCTTGCGAAAGTTTCGATGAACATCTTTATTTTTGTCTTTGCTAGTTTGTCGTAAACTTAGTTCTGGCAAAGGACGACCATTTGCCTTGAACTCAACTAATTTTGTAAAATTAAGTTCTTTAGCACTTTTTAGTTGTTTAATTTTCTGCACTACCGACATTTTCTATAATAGCGCATGCACACGCGAACCAAAAATAGTATTTTTACAAAACAACACAACAACAGTAAAAAATATCAATATAAATTTTAAAATTGATTTAAAACACGCAAAAATCGAATCAAAAATCGAGCGTAGATGTACACCCTATTCGAAGTCGGCTTATGACCCAAAGTTGATTATTGCTTCGGATGTTCGCGTTTATTCGAGCGCTGCACGTTTTTCGAGTTTTTCCGGGTAGATCTAATTCAATGAGGACAATTCGCACCGCCAGCCCAAGGTTAAGGAGGATGAATTACGAACGACGGCCGATAAATTTAAGTTAATAATATTTGCCACTTGCAACTTTTGCGAGTAAATTACCTATTTTAATAAAACACGTTAATATTTTTTATATATTGTCAAAATTTTTGGGAGGTCATTGACCAATTGACCCTATGGACAAGCCGCTACTGCTACTTATCTAATAAATAGAAGACAATGTGTGAAAGCGAATAGAACATTAAGCGAATTAAAAAAAAAATAAAATACGGTGTACCTCAAGGGTCAGTGTTAGAAGCTGCATTATTCTTAATATACATAAATGACTTGTGCAATGCTAAGTTTCAAGGAGAATTAACTTCATTTGCTGTCGACACTGCATTATGCTATTATCTAGGAAGTTCTTGGGAAGATGTAAGTTCTCAAATCAATTCAGACTTAATAAAAGTTCGATGGTGGTTTGCAATAAACAATATGATTTTAAGTACGGATAAAACCAAATTTATTAATTTTAACCTAAAAGTAGAAGTGATTCTTGATAATAAGATTATATATATAAAGGTATCCCCTGTCTATATATGGAAAGTCGATGTACAGATAAATGATCTCAAGTAACAAGGGATATATCCATAAAATATTTAGGCATTATAATAGATTGTGAAATTATGAAACAATTGTGCAATGTTTTAAGGATTTTCTATTTCATTTGAAATTTAAGCAATAATAACATTTTAAGGACAATATATTTTTCTTTAGTACACAGTAGATTAGATTATAGAATATCTTGTTGGGGAGGAATATATAGAACAAATCTGAAATCATTGTGCATATATCAAAAAAGATTTATTAGAATTATTATGAATAAAAAAAAACTGAAAAATCTTGACCTTTTTTTTGTCAATTGCAAGTATTACCATTAAGGTATATGTATGTATATAAGGTGTTAAAAATTTTTTATTTGAGAAGCAGAAATTATGATAATGATGTTAAATATAAGGAAAAGCTAAGAAATCCTGATAATGTTTTTGTTTCTAAACCGAGAAACTTTAAATTTTTGGCGCCTAGAATGTATAATAAGCTACCAGAATCAATTAGGATTAAAAGAACATCATATTTATTTTGTAAGAATTTGAGAAACTACTTATTTAGTGTTAAAGATATTGAAAATACTTTCTTTAATATAGAATTATAAATATTTTTATTGTATAATAATTATAGAGATATAGCAAAATAGAAATGATCACATCTTACTATATCACTATAATAACTATAGTAATTTTAATTAGTATTTCTGTTTAGTTAATTAGAAAATAAATGTAATAAATTTAATTTGGAACATCTGTTAACTGGTGATATAGTTATTTTAGCAAAAATTTACAAATTACCTCCGCACAGGCTTTGCCTTGGAGGATTATTTTCTCATGACATGTGAGTTTAAGAAAACATGTTTATTTACTATTCCTATTTAAAGAAAAAAATTATTTTGATTTTGTATGTGTATGTGTTGAGAAATATATTCTATTCTATTCTTGTTATCCTCAAAAGTGCAATAGTTGCAGATCAATTACTTATTTCGAATATTTTTTTATCTATCGTGTTAAGTTAATTTTGATTAACTTTATACATGCAGCAAAATGATTTACGAAACAATGAATTAATAATTATTAAAAAAAACCATCTATGGCTAACAAAATTATTTCTTTTGTTAACGATTTACCCTTTTAATTATAATTATA
Organism: Abscondita cerata; assembly: GCA_030710515.1. Lineage (NCBI taxonomy): Eukaryota > Metazoa > Arthropoda > Insecta > Coleoptera > Lampyridae > Abscondita > Abscondita cerata. Next base: position 152,092 of record JALBCR010000660.1, read on the forward strand.
TCCCATTATTCGTAGTCATATGCAATTTGTTTCGTGCTTCGTTTTACATCCGATTTTTCATTTGAAAGTTCAGCATTTTTAGCAGTAAAACATTGCTCCTTGCATAAAGTGCAATTTCCTGTATGCAGAAACTTAGTTTGAGAGTATTACAATTGCAAGTACGTGTTCTACAATAAAAGTACATCTTTATGATACTATTTTTCGCGACATCACTTTGAAGGATACCGTACGCAATTACATACAAAAGTGGCTAATTTTTATTTTCACATTTTCCTAGAAAGTTTAGAATAATTTAAACAATTTTGATTAAATCTTATGAACGAAGTTTGTTGTTTTAGAGGAACGTTTTAAAATTTAAATGGCCCTCCATTTATAACGGGATTGGGTGATTATAACACGATTATAGCGTTTTTAAGATATCTCGTTAAAAAAATAAATACAATCCTTAGAAGTGTAAAGCAGACAAGTCTTGAATTAGTGCATGCGCGAAACCACAGCGTCTCTGCAAAGCGTCGTGGTGCTGGGCATCCCAGGCAGTCCAGGTTCGTCGCTGGAAGGTTCTCTACGTTTTGATCGTTCAGCGCCAACACGCGACGTGTTTTTTTCGTAAACACAAATCTTACTTTCAAACACTAACTTATTGTTATTAGAATTTATTACGACTTTGCGTTTTATTATATAAATCGTGGTGATTGTGACAATGTTTTTAGTTAAATTTTCTGTTGTATTTTTGTGATTAACACCTTTGCGACAATATCGAAAAAAATCTGCGAATTTTCGTAAATAAACCGTAAGTAGTTAGAAGATGTTTATTAGATTTTAAATTCTACTTGTTAAAATTTAATTTTTTCTAACTAATGATTTCGAAGTAACGTGCATTTAAACACTTAATTTTTAAGCTTTAATATATTTCTTACACAATAAAGAAAATTCACTTCACAAATTATTTTTTGTGTGGGTATTGAAATTAGTATAATGAATTCAATGAAGTTGAAAATTTACATCGTCATCGTGTTTTCACTTAAAAAAAATATGTCATTTATCTTACATTTGTTGTCACAGACACTTAAGGTAAATAAAGCTGCTTCTGATTTTTGATAACGTTGGATTTAATTAAATTATTCATAGAATTTATTAATACTCTGCATTGTACCTACCTATTGTAAAATAAACATCACAATGTTTAGGTTTGTGTAAAAAAAGAATAGCTCATCGCTGGTCTTTTCATAGGCATGTAGAAACCGCAAGTTTGACATGCTTTTAAACGTATCGAATAAATGTCGCTAAAAATAAAACTCTTTTGAAGAATAAAAAAATTTAGTTTAAATAATTTGCGTTTAATTGAATAAGTAAATGATCATGTATGCAGTCGGATAATGTTTTCATGCATGTACGGGTAAATTTGTCATGAATAATTAAGTCACGTTGTGCTTTTTCATTAAAATTTTTCAGAGCGACGACGTGGTTTTATATAAAAATTATTATATTCTTTGTGTTATTAATTTTTATCAGGAAATTTTAAGCTTTGAACACTGTAAACAAGCTGGTTTTAGTCTAAACAAAACTGCGGATATTAAGATTGATCAGTACAATTCTTTGCCTCGTAAGGGAACACCATTCACAAATATCATGGTCATCTAAAGTGAAAAGATTATTAGATTATTCTACTCGTTTTTATCCTATTCAACAGTAATCAGCTTTATATGTTACTACTGAAACATATTTCTACGGTTTTGCCAACTTCTCAAATTGATAAAGATACTGCTTTATTTAAAGCAACTGAAAAAAACTCATCCTTTTATGTTCTGTAGGTACATTTTATCATAAATAATTCAAGAATTTAGAAATTAATTTAAATGTTTAATGTTATTAAACGTACAGGGCGCTAGAAACTGAGAAAGAATTACTCGTTAGTAATATTCTCATTTCCGCACGCAATTGCATGTCGTAATGATTTTGAAAACGTCAATTTAGATCACGTAATTAAAAAAAGTAATCAAATAATTTTACTTTTAATTATGGGATAGTTTATAATAATAATAATTATTCCAGATTTAAAATAGCATGCATAAATGCATATACCGACATTGATTTATGTATAATCAAAAATTTACCTAGCAACTTATTTTGGATGGAATACAAATTACAATGTATCTAAATTTTACTTGCCGTACTAACTTTAGAGGAAACAAGAAAATACTAAATAATTTTTGTTTCAAGCTCAAGTTTCAAGCTTTCCTTCAGTCGGTCTGCAAACATTTCGTGCAGCAAAAAGTGTCTTTGTGACACTTATTGTTCAATATACTTACTATCGTAACCCGTTTTTAGATTCAGACCTACATAAAAGTTACAGTTTTATTTTGCACAACTTGTCAAGATCTAAATGCCATGCGACTGACTAAATGACAATCTCGGCGGTCGGCAAGTAATAATAATCATCATCATTGTTTTTTTCACAAATTATATAAAATTTATTTTTAAATTGGGGAGGGTTCTGCAGAGTCCTTTCAAGTTTCACACTTCATACAGTTTCCACTTCGAAACTTTGGCATTAAAATACAGACATCGTATTTTGAAGTAATAATCAGCTCCAGCAAAACGACAATTCTGACACACTACAATTGTTATAGTTACTAACAACGTTGCTATTCCGTCGGTCACGTATAAACAATCACCCTTATTTTAATGCAATAAAGTCATTTCTCGTTGTTTAAAACTTTTCTGAATTTAAACATTTTACAAATTTAAATAACAGTATTGTCAGTTATTCTATCAAAATATATCATGTATACCGTGTGACCCATAGAAAAGTTGACATAATTACTAATTAAATTAAAATTAACGTATATATCTTGTTTCTAGCACAATTTTAACACAATATAACAACATATAATGTTGAATAGATAAAATTGATCTCGAAATTGATGGAATAATAATGAGTATTCAAAGCGTGTTTTACTATAAAATCAGTAAAACAAGTTATTTTTTAAAGTCTGTATACTGTTGGCGCGGAGTAATAAATCATAATTGCTTGAAATATTTCTTATTTTCTTGTGAAAGCGGTACTTCTACGGTTAAGTAAAAACCAATAAATTCTAACCAAAATACGATCATTGTGCCGCTCTTGCAGCATATCGACCCATATAGGGTCTGAGAACAATAGTTTAATCTCTGTAAACACGTTGCCATCAGCCCAGGTACTGACGAAACGAGAATTATAGCCGTAGATGTGGGTATTATACCAAGATACAAAAATAATAGTATATAATACGTAAGAAGTAAAATTTGTAATGTGATCTACTATACAAATAAAATAAATAACATATAAATAATATATGACATAAATATAAAAATAAAATAGTAATGCAGATATCGTCAGTACATTTATTACAATTAATTTGCGGGGACAAGTAAGGATTGAAACAATATAAGAAACCACATAATAATTCATATCAAGGTAGATTTTACTATTATAATATATTTACCTACTAAAAATATGATTTTCCAAACGTATCAGGTACCTACGCCACTGCAATACGGGAGATTCGATAATTCTGACAGGTTTATTACTCCGCGCCAATAGTATACTGAGTATAGGTTATTTTTAAAAGATTTTATTTATTAACCGAATGAATTTTCGTATACTAAGCGGCTTGGTGGACAAATTCGTTAATTTGTCGCCTGGTAATATTTTGCAACTACATGAGCTCAAGCCCCCCTGGTGTTACCCAATTTGTTGACCAATTGGATATAATTCTTGTGTTTAATATTATACACTTAATCTTCTTTAATACTAATAACTTTTATTCTTTTTCAGGTTAGTTCATTCCCAAACCCAGCGAATCCATTTGATCCAGCCAACCAATTTCATATTCTGTTAACTTCTATTACTCTTCTTATAACACTTAAATTTTTGTTTTAAATTTGTATTTTATTTAATATTAAATAATCTTTTCTTTTATTTTTTGTTTATTTATCTTACGACGACTTATTTTTTTTAAATTTGTCTTAACAACCGCACATGCTAAATTAATTTCACATGTAAAATTAAACATCATCCCACAATTCAAGTAACTTAAACTACACTACTTTCATATTATTAAAAAAATATAATCGTTGCTGAAGTAAAACTTAAATCATCTCAATATAGGATAGTATAATACAATTTTTTAAAGTAAATTTAACATTTAACGTTTTATAAAATTGTATTAATAATAACATAGATAATAATTTTATTAATAAAAAAAGGTACCACAATTGAATTGAACCCGGAGTATTTTATTTAAAATACGCTTTAAAGACTTACATTTCCACATAAATTTGTTCTCATTTATCTACCTAATAAAATATGTTGCTACATTTTGCTGAAATTGTGCCAGAATACTGTTATGCATTAATTTAGAATTTAACTATTTTCTAGGTTGTATTCTCGATTGTAGATTGGATTTAAAAAAGTATTTATTACAATTCAATTTTCAGCGCAAATAAAGCCTCCGAAACGTTGCGGAAAATTGAAAAATTGAATTGTAATAAATATTTTCTTACTTTCAATCTCCAATTAAGGATACAATCTAAAACATAATTAAAAATTTACGAGGAATAAAATTATAATTTGAATTTAACATAGAAAACGCCTATGTCAACTTTTCCGTCGGACACACGGTATACATGTTACCACCGTTTTTTGAAATTTATGTTTACAACATTTACAATATATTTTTTTACGCTAAAACCACGGTTATAAACAAAACCATAATTAAGTTATAAGTAAGTTCAGAAAATAAGTTACATTATTACAAAAAAAGGTTATATGAAATATATCTGCAGTTTTTTCATATAGGGCTTCGAAATATAACGCTTTAAAGTTGTCAGCCCTACTACTGGGTCATGCTCATGATGTGATCAAGTTCTCTACATACTTAACATTGTCATATCTAGTGTAAAGCACAGTATTACCATACATTCTAAAAATGATGAAATGAATTATTTTAATTTTTGTAATCCTAACGGCTGGGTTGAGCCTGAACAAAATCATGACACTAACTTTTTTTGGCATTTTTACACGAGTTACGTTAATTACCTTTCCAATAACAAATTCATCATGCCGTTTAAGTACAGCAACGAAGAACTTATTGGAAGGACAGAACAGTCATTTGCCCAAATCAGGATTAATCTGGAAAATTATAATTGAGAGGGGTAACTTAATCGAAGAATTAAAATGTGGATCTCTGTTGGTGGGGGGCACGTGGAGAATCTTGTTAATTAATTTTATTGGGTCGTTAATAAAAGTTGAGTTTGTTAATCCATTGCAAATTGCTATCCTAGGTTTTCTCTAATTGTTTCGACTTATTAAGTCAACATAACCCAGTAAGGCTTGACAACTTTAAAGCTCAATATGTCGAAAAGGAAGTCCTATATGAAAAAACTTCAGAGAATGATTTTAGCTTAGAATAGGTCAAGGAACACTTCTACGAAGTTTGGACCAATTCTGGTAGGACACCCTGTATAAACAAGTTGGTAATGCTTGCAGAATATTATGAAACAACTTCAGAAGAGTTTGTATTTATGTTAAATTCGACTTTAGGTCTAGTCTATAACGAGCACCCACGAGCACGTAATTAATAAGCATTTGATAATACAAACAATACGCAACATTGAAACTTAAAAAATGAAACCGCATTAGTTTGTGATCGATTAGATTATTTCACTGGATAAACATGTTTCCCCGTAGAAAATGGATCCCTATAACGGATAAATGTTTCGTCTTTCCGTTTAGTGTGAAAGATTTTAATGAAAAATTAAATATTAATTTTAACGACCGAACTAATTCCTTTGAAACTCTATTTGGTTACATAAATATCCAATACAATCCTTCTATTTCATTATGTAATGATATTCATTAACAATTACATGTATCTCATTATTAATATTAAAGGGTTTTCTAATCACGGGCATTCAAATAAAAAACTGGAATTCGAATTTTCTTTAACATTTGATAATTTATTTAACAAAGTGGTCGGCTGATACAAAGTTTACGTTAAATTTCACGGTATCTAAGAAAACATTTACAGCTGCCAATATTTAGGTTATATTTATGTCAGTTTTAATGCAGAATTTCACGCCACCGCGCGTTATTTTGCTGTAGTTTTGTATAAAAATATTTAAATCAATTCAATTCCATGATCTGCCTAGCCCAGTTTTTTTTTTATTTGAACACTAATTACTTATTCATGAAATTGAAAGGTAAAATTATATCCGACATAGCTATTTCAAAACTTTGACAAAAAACTAATAAGTTTTTAATAATTCATCAAAATTTGTTTGATCATTAATTAGTTGATATGAACGAGAATAATTTAACAAATAATTCAAAAAACATTTATAAATTTATTCATCAAAATTGATTATATAAAAAATTAAAGATTAAAAAGTAAAGCATGTCTGATTAAGTTTTATGTGTTTAGCAAATACTACAATATACTACGGTAATTTTAAAGAGATTTTTGGCAGGCACACACCATAATCATTATCGTATATTGTACGTGTTACAAATAAGAAGGTTGTGTGTATTTGTTGAGTTGAATAATATTTTAGCACTCTATACAACTTTACTTGTATTTACTGGCAAGTGGTCTATTAGTGTACGACAGGAATTGAGGCGCACGACAAACGATCTCTTTTGTTTAAAAATATACTGTTTATTGAACTAATTTAATGATATACTATTTACTGTAACATTAGAAATTTTTTTACACATACGTATGTCGCCACTTTCAGTATCGACAGGTGTTGAGAAGAAAATTCTCTTCGAAGATGTCTTCTATGTAGCTGCTGTACAACTACACGTTCTTTTTCGTAAAATAGGGTATTTGATAAGCGTTGCAAAATAATAAAAGTTTCACTATTAAATATATATGTATTTGCCTAAAGTCTGTCCAGAAACGAAGCGAAGTAATAAATCAACATGTTTAACAGATTCCAATGGCGTACCGATGTATTGACACTTTTTCGAAAAGGGGGTTAAAAATGTAGAAGATTTGTAACCTTTCATCATTAATTAATTACTTTGACACATTTCATCTTATTAAATGTTCAAATTGAGCTCTACCTACTTCCATGCTATGGTATACACTACTGACTGTAATAAACTGAAATTTGACACATGGGTTTGTCTAAACATTTTGGTTTATTATAGTCACTAGTTTTTGAGGTATTCTAAAAAAAATTTAAATTTTTTTTAAGTTTACCACCCTGTAACTTTTTAACGAAGCTTTCCTGATAAAAACTTTATATGAAAAAATTGCTAATATCATTATCAATCACATTTTTAGGAATTTTAACTAATTAATTACTAATAATTGAACTAGAAAGTATGTACTGTATTTGGAATGACACTTTAATAGATTTTAATGTGTTCTTAATGATATAATTAGGGGAGAAATATGGTATGTAATTATAAGGATAGCCTAACTAATGATTATTGTCGTATCATATCGGTATATCATAAGGTGTACTTACGCTGCAATATCGAGTTTCATTGGAATGGCATCGAGTCCTGAATTTATTCCAAGGAAACGCATGAAGAGGTCTGCGCTTTCTGCCAACGAAAAGACTATTGTGCTCGATGTGTACAATTATTTGAAATGCCATAATCCGTTGAAAACAGTTCAAGAGACAGTTGATATGTGTTCACATATGACTGGCATTGGAAAAACAACAATATTCAGACTTTTGCGTGAAGCCAAAATTTCTGTGCGTGAGCCTAGTTTATCTCATGGTAGAAAAAAACTGAAATACCCGAATATGTGAAAAGTACAATTAGAAGAATAGTGCATTCGTTTTATTTTAAAAAGAAATACCCACATTAAATAAAATTGTGTCAGTTGTGAAAGAGGAAAAGGGTACCCAATTTAAGTAGAAAAATTTTGTGGCAAGTTTTGCACGAATTGAATTTTTATGGGAAAAAATGAATAGCAAATCAGCTCTCATTGATAAGGAAGAAATTCTATGTTGGAGAAGAAATTACCTACGAAATATCTCTAAATTACCTTCTGAAGGCAAGAAAATTTATTATTTACACGAAACGTGGGTAAATGAAGGTTATACTGGGGGAAAATGTGGCAAGACAAAAATGTAACCAGTGGACGACAGGCTTTTTTAGAAGGATTATCTACAGGTTTAAGATCTCCTCCAGGAAAAGGGCGACGCTTAATTATTACGCACATAGGAAGTGACGAAGGCTTTGTAGAGGGAGGTTTACTGCTATTTGAATCGAAAAATACCGGTGATTACCACGAGGATATGAATGGGGATGTTTTTGAGGAATATTTTGAACAAATGTTAGATTTAATACCAAAGGGTTCCGTAATTGTTATGGACAATGCCAGCTACCATTCCAGACAAATTGAACGTTTACCTACAACTTCCTGGAAAAAACACGTTATAATGGAATAGCTTTCCTCAAAAAATATTGCTTTCGAAAATGATATGGTGAAAAAGGAACTACTAAGTCGTCAAGATGTTAGGACAAAGTTTAAAAGATATGCAGTTGACGAAATGGGAGCAAAACGTGTACTTTTGTTCTAAGCTGAATGAAACCCTATAGAATTAATATGGGCGCAGGTGAATGGTGCAGTAGCGAGAACTAATACCACGTTTAAATTAAGTGACGTTCGACAAGTTTTAATGACTTCTTTAAGTGATGTGACTGCTGAAAAATGGAAAAAGTGTATAGAACACGTAATGAAAGAGGAACAAAGAATGTGGGAACTTGACAATTTGATAGAAGTTACTATAGAGCCTATTGTAATTTCAATAGGGTCAAATGATACTTCTTCCGAAGAAACAGATGCATTTTCAGAATAACTGTATTTTAAAATTATATATTTATTATTTCTATAAATTTAGTTTGTTCTTGCTATATTTTATTATACCTTAAATTTTGAAACTCTATAAAATGGTTTCTAACAAACGATGTTTTTTACAATTACGCCTATGATCTTTAGTTTAGACCTCAAGAACAGGTACGTCCCATTGTTAACGGATTGGGAGCTATTCATAAATAACTTACGTTGTAACACTATAGTATGGAAGCGGTATATCCTAAAACTAGTTTTAAAATCTTTTATGTATTCCATACAAAATCGTGTACCGCTTATATGTAAAATAAATAAACTATTTTAATTTATTACTTCGCTTCGTTTCTGGACAGACTTTACACTGATACTAAAATACAAATTCTAAGTAACCGTCTTAGACCGGGAGTTTTTACAATGCTACCCTAACGAAGCTTAAAAGGGAACTGGCTAATTTTAACAATGTAAATTACTTCCTTGCATTTGACCATTCGAACTTTCCGAATTACCTTAACAATTCTTATTGGTCGATGGCAGGTAACAATACAATACTACTTAAACCAAAACTAAATATATGCTTGACACAAATCCAGCTTAAAACCTAATAAATCTAAATGAACTAATTGATTTGAGGTACGAACAACAAACATAAAGTAGAGAATAGCTATTTAAATAACACCCTGTGCAATTCTTGAAATTTTTAGATTCCTTGTTTTTTCCTTTTTCTGTATATATAAAATTTATAGGTGTCGTATAAAAAAGTTTTGCTGTCAACCCACAACAGGATCTTAAGTGTTTAGTTGGTCTATAGTTTTGAATTTTTTTATGTTTAATTAACAAGATGGAAGAGAACTGCTAAACTATAATTACAAAAATATGAAAAAGAAAGCAAACTTGTAAAATAGGATTTTTAAGCAACGGTCTAATACATTTCTTAAAGTTTACAACACACGTCATTGCCTTATTTTCTATGGCATCTATTGTCAGTGTGTTGCGCTACATAATGGCGAATTTGATGCCTACGTGTTGAGTTACCTGGATTAGACCAACATGGGTGTACTCGGGCGTAAGCCAACATTTGTAACTTCTGTTCTTATCGTTCTTCATTAGCATCGTGTTTTATGTTGAATTTTTGTAGTAGGAAATCCACGAAATATTACTTGACTGCGGTATTCACAGAATCTATTCCGCGATTATAAAAAAATTAATTATGGACGGACTTTGCTGCTACCGTATTGCAGTAATTTTGGTTCAATTTATAATTTTGGCATTTGGTAAGGTTCAAAGACAACCGCGTTAATCTCGTATCCCTAGGTCTATCCGTTCTGGCTACTGCAACAAATAAACTTTGGTTGGAAAGACCGTCATTTCGGATTTGAAGATTAACCGTTTCTAGTTTCATTCCTGGCCAACAGCAGGTTGGTGAATACAACGAAGCAAAACTAATAATCGAACAATACTACTAATTTTGAATTCAATTTATTTAGTAGAGCTAATTAATGAACTATCCATAAAGTCCACCAATTATGAAGTACTCAGGGATGGATTCAATAACGAAAATCAAATGAAAAAGAATATCCTTATGCATTGTGTAAAATATCCTAATAAAATTTCCTTCAAATGTTCCCCTAAGCAATTTCCTTAGAAATAGAAACCTTACAGTCATAATTTCATCATTTTCTAATTCATGAACAAAGTTTTGGGAATTACAAAGCAAAAAGCATGGACGAAGTTTCACAAGTGTTGAACAGGCTAATTCCTGACTGTTCGTTCTGATTGGCTCAAATTTGAATCAAAAATATTCCACTTCTGCATATTTCTCCAAATACAATTTAACTGCATAAGATTGCTGTCAGCAGCCTCTGTGTATGTTAGGGAAAATTACTGTAAAACTATTATCCGCAAAATATCACGTGACTCTGCTACTCACGAAATTTATTTCCGCTTAGTTTGATTATCAAAAATTTAGTCATGGGCGCGTTGAGTCAGCACCAAATAGATGCAAAACCTTTGTCGTCAACTACATCACAGTAATTCAGGTTTGATTTAAAGTTTTGGCATTTTGTAATTTAGTATCCCCATGTGTATCCGTTCCAGCTATTGCAACTAATAAACTATGGTAAGACGGACAAACATTTCGGTTTGAAGCCAACCGTTTTTTAGTTTTATTCCTGCACGTTTCTAGTAGTTACTTTTAATTTTGAGTTTAATTTATTTGGTAGGTTTTCTACTCTCACAGAATTATAAAGTGTAATACCTTGGGTTCGTCCGTTTGTGCCTCATTCAAGCGTTTACAGAAACTAGAAGATGCGAACGAATTAACAATGTTCCTAGATTATTGTTACAAACAAAAAGAAAGATCAAATAAATATACCGTTTAATAATGAGCAAATTTCATTAATTAGATTTAGATCGAATTTTAGAACGACACTTTCATATATTCCAGAATAGATCAGTTTGACAGAGAGCGTCGTGAGTAGCGTAATGAGCTAGATATACGAAAATTTGTTGTAATTAATTAAAGTTGTATTAAATAAGGCGCCACTAAATCAGAAATAAAAGACGCAACTATTGGTGCGAATCAGAGAACCGACAGATAAGGTTAAGAAATCTAATTAAAGTAAGTAAAAAAAAACGAGTTTAACGTAAAATAAGATGTGATTTTATTTTAAATAATTTATCACAGGCGTTATTATGGCGGTGTTCTAATATAATTGCTTAAAAAGATAAGCGGAGCATTTCTTAGAGTCGCCGTTACTGCCTACGCTACACAGGCACGAGCCGTCTAAAGTAGGTACTGGCACAAATAAAAGGCGACGCCCATAACGTAAAAGTGCGCGAGAAATTGTAATGTTTTACGCGAATAGTAATTATCTAGTACCTGAGCGTAAGTAGTGTTCGTTGGCGTCGATTAGCGGCTTGACGAGGATCAAATGCACAGAACGACGAAGGGTTACTCGACAAATCAGCGTCTTATAAAGGCTTTTCTCGATACACATTTAATATTTCCAAGACACCAAATTTTCGTGCTTACGGAGTAAGTTGACCGTTGGACCAGGGATTCGAGTAAAATGTAAGGATTTCGCTTCCAGGATTTTCGAATCTAACCCTCCGTACTTTTTACGGTAGCTTCGGACCCAAAAATACGTCTCAAACGGTACAGAAGAAAAATATCTATGAATATGCCGCCACACGTCGGTCGAAAAAAAACTTAAAGAAAAAGCGAAAATATTCTTCGAGCCACATCAATTGTATAAAAGATCGGTCCGACAAACCGATACAACCTAAAATAATTGAACGATTAATGCTGATGTAGGGGAAAATTGGGGTAAGTTCAGATGTTCGCGCGTGAACGTGCATTTGTAGCTCGCTGGCTATTTAGATTATCGAGTGTTGGTAGCGCAGCAGCGCGTGATTGTCTGTCCCGATTCCGAGAGTTTGCGTTTGCGAATGCATTCAGTATTGTAGCGTTGTTAGTCGTGGAAAATGGAAGTTGATGAAGCAATCTGTTTGTGGATTTTGTATCGCAGATTGAAACGTCAACGACGAAGAAGAGAAAGAGAAAGGAGGTACTAGGTACATCCTATTTTGAGTGAGAGAACCACTTTGAGTCTATATATTACCTTATATCCAAAGCTGAGGAGACATGATGAGAAGTTTTTCAACTATTTCAGGATGTCGGTCACGTTGTTTGATTATTTATTGAGCATTATTGAAAATAACTTAAAGTGCAGTGATAATGCTATAAGATACTGCATATCGCCGAAAGAAATAGTCATTGTTACATTAAGGTGAGCTTTTTATTGTATAAATCAATACAATACTTTTCTAAATATTGCTTTCGTCGTTAAATAAATCAATTTCTTGAGATTCTACACTGGACAATGGTGATGTGCATATTGTGAATTTGTGTCTGCTGTGCATGCTTGAGTATATGTCGTATACCCATAGAGAGTGAGGGTGATACTCAGAGTGCCGCACGGAATACTGTTGTGTTTGTGAAACTAATTGGTTGTGACTAGACAGTCGGTGGCGTTCTTGGGGCTGTGCGTTGTGTTGGCTGAATGAAGTAAATGGCTGATTTGTTGAGGACGAAAAGTCATGTTAAGATGCGTTAGAAAGTGGAGAATTTACCTATACTTTCTGTCGTGCTATTAAATAATATCTTTGGTCTTAAACGGTTGTTCTCAGAGACTTTCTTAATCTCTTTAAATAAGGAAAGGCAAAATAGTTTATCTTCATCTTCTTCTTCTTTTTCTATGGGGTTTCTTTGGTTCATGCTCTTTTCTAATATTTTGGCAAAGTGTTCGTCGGTTTGGTGAAGTTTAAATTTCTTTGTAGCAGGTGGATTTCCTCCCGGAGGTCTCAAGTTGGTGTCGCTGTTTCCATCAACTGATTCGAAAATGTTATTAATGTTATCACCCTCTACTTAAAAACTACTGTCACTTTGTTTTTTTTTGCATGGTGAGTTGCAAAAATGTTAATCTTTAGAAATACGCAGAAGTAGATTTCGATATTGCTGCTGAACCAGATTTTAAAGTTTTCTCTCACATATACATCACGCAAATTCTTCCATTTCTTCTGTAGTGTTGATCCTGAAATAGAAATAATAATTTTATTATTCTATTACAGGTATATGTCATGTTCGCTAGCGCAATTGTAATCTATATTATCGGGTTCAATTCATCAAGTGTGCAAGGTAATATGGGAAAAGTTAAAATCAGTTGTCATGAGTCCACCCAGTAAAGAGAAATGCATAAAAATAGCTGAAGAATTTGAAGCAAAGGCTCATTTTCCTAACTGTACCGGTGCATTAGACGGGAAGCATGTTTGATTAGTTCAGCCTCCAAACTCCGGATCTATGTATTATAATTATAAACATTTTTTTTGTTGCTGCTAATGGTTTTATGTGACGCTAGCTACTGCTTCATATGGGTCGACGTTGGAGCTTACGGTAAAGATAGTGACTCAGGAGTTTTCAAGGAAAGCACTTTATTCAAAAACTCAGTGAAAGGTCATTCTTGAACCCAAACACATAACAAATAACGACGGTAATAAGTTACCGTACGTGATAGTGGCAGATGAAGCTTTTGCCATGATGGAAAATTTGATGAGGCCATATGGTGGCAAAATGTTGTTACACGCAAACAAAATATTTAATTATAGTTTTCCGTCGACCTCATTATAAAATTGAGTTTTACGTACTCCCTGCATAATCATAAAGTAACACTTTTTTAAATGTAATACTTTTCGTCCGCAAACACTTTTCGTCCGCAAACATCTGTCAATGTCAATTATAATTTTATGTCAAATTAAATGAAGCCGAAGTAACCAGTATGAAAACCCATTTTTAAGAAAGGATGAATTTAGTGACTACATAGGATATTACAGTACTTTAGGTACATACTGAAACATTTTAGATACTGCAGAATATTGTTTGTTTACTTCCATTTATAACCTCAATTTCTCAATCCCACACAACTTTGAACAAAAACAATTTGTTGTTAAAATTACAAGTAAATGATTTTAAGTATATTAATAAATTGTTTATAGTTTCTACAATGTGCGAAGCATATAGAAGAGCCTGGTTGTAATCTCACAATACTCGATACATTGTTTTCAATATGTAACACTTTAACTTCTTTAAAGTTATTCATTTATAAGGCAAGACAGAATTCATACGACTTGAGATTGCTTTAGACAATTTTATTAGGTAACAGTTTGATACAGAAGCGGAGTTCCGATACAAAATTTTCACGATCATAAAATACAAAAACTTACAGTAGAAGTGAGTTAATTATGGGTACCTTTCTATTACTGTATTTGATTGATGTAAATAAGTAATAATGCTAATGGAAAACACAAGAACAGTAATTACTTGTGAAAAATCATTTGAATATTGATTCTGTCGCAGGAAAAAACAAAAATAGAATCATATAAGCCATCAACATTACTGGGTTCAAGATTTATTCGTACACAAAAACAAGGTGAATTTCACAGTTTTCAATAAGCTGAAAGAAGATTATTACATTTTTGAAACATTTTCGGAGTTAATCAAAAACTACGTTTGCATACTTTCTTACGGTCAGGCAATATTTTTATTGAATATAAAATGGTTATAAGTCTGACCACGGTACAAACTCAGTCTTATAACTATTATATGTCCAATTAGTAAGAATCGACTTTAATGTGTTTAATAGAAGAAACTTCATTACATCTTTGATCATAAACAATTAAAGAAATGCATTAATTTTGAGGTAGGCTTCCAACTATAACTACATTTTTAAATATACTTCAAAATAACACTACCTAAATGTAATTTTTATTATTTTAATAAATTATAAAAAAGTACATGTTTTACCTATTACCTATCATAATCAAGTGCTCTTATAAAAATTATGTGATTGTTGTAAACAAATGCTTTATCGGTACAATATTCGAACGCGGAAAGCTTTTATTTCCTTTAATAAATTTTGACACAAATGTTACAATACTGAACGGTGAAGTGAATATTAGGCTAACGCCTCGGCCAGCAAATTCAGTCTCGTACATAAAAGTGCACTTTTTTGTCCTTGGTACATAAATAACTATTATCATTACATCGGAGATATGTTGAATGCACTTTTGGTATTATGTGTAACAAATGGTGAATTTTGCTGAAAACATTGTTAAAACTATTTGTGTCTAGCACAACTTTATCAGAATTAGAGATGGTATCACATATGAGGATACAATTCATGCTGGACCGTTGTCAAATATGAATAGACCGCAAACTAGGCGCCCAGTTCGAGACGCAGATAAAGTTCGAACTGCATTTATAAACTACTTTGTAAATGAGGGAAAGGTAGGCTGGCAGGATGGTATGTTCTAAATCCTTTTGTAAAAATTATTTCAAGTTTTAGTTTCAAATTATAAATAAATAAACGTCATACTTACCTAAATTCTTTTTTTCTCTTCAGTATCATTACCATTGCAAAAAATTAAAACTAGTTGCTCCCAATCCCGTTTTTTAGGTATTTTATTCGAGCATTCCTTCGAGTTCAAGTTCCATATTGCTGGTTTTTTTCACTTCATCGATGAACAAATCTGTGTTGAAATCATCGTCCATCTTTTAGCTTTCTACGTCTAAACACATCCAATCGCGCGGATCAACTGAACACGTCTATGCCTGATTGTAGTGCTTCAATTCGCGCGAGTCAAGATACCGGCAACAGAACAGCGGCGAACGCGCGCTGCCGCCACTATACGCGCGATGACGCGCGACCATGTAGACAATTGTGTATTACCACAGATTAATGATGTGGTGGGGTTAAGACAGATGCGAAACTCTGTGTCGGTCTGTTTGATGTTTCGGGGTCGTTATTTCATGACCTCCAAACAAGACGCCATATTTTTGTTGGTGTTATTTTGCGGGAATTTTAAAATTGCCTATACACTGAATGTATGAACAAGTAAACTTCATGCTTGTTGATATCGGATTTTTATTGCTTTAACACTAACAATAAATAATTGGAAAATTGAAGTTGAATAAAACCGTTTGTGAAAACAAAAAACCTATATTTTTAATTTTAATAAAAATATTTCTATTCCAAACTATAACCATTAATATATTAAAATCCTATTTTACATGGTATAAAATGAGTTTGTCCAATGTAATTAATCAAATAAATAATCGGACTTATTGATCATCATTTACTTAACATTAGCATAGGTACTACTCATACAACTAGAGATAAATATTACAAAACAACATAAATAAGCTATGGTGCCACACATAAGGTTCACAAATTTGATATAAACATACAATCGTAAACTATTGGCCAGAAACCTTAGACCTATTTCACATTTCTAAAATAATTTAAAACTAAAGGTATTTCAAAATATTCTGTTAGAAATCTTTGTTTTTAACGGAAAACATGTTTGTAAATTGAAAACTAAATTCATTGATGGCATTATTTATAATTTTGCCTTTTAAGATTTGATTGATTTTGAAACTTTAATTAACTCTCATTTTTGGATAACTTTTACATTTTTCAGAAATCAATGCATCGATATTTTTGTTGTTAGCTGCCAATGAGCTGGTAATGTTAAGCAAGTAAAATGATAAACATGTGGATGTCAAAGCTGTCGTCGAAAATGATTTATGTAATTATTAATTTGCTTAAAATCGGAACTGTATCTATAACCCTTAGAAGATTTGCCAATTAAAGATATTTGTCCATTTAAAATATCAGCTAATGGCTTGGGAAAATACTTATAGCATAATTTTCTAAGTAGCTCAAGTTCCGAAGCTTTATCTGCGTCTTTGTCAACATTACCACTTGCTTTATTTAATTGTTTCTTTAGGGTCTTCATCTTGGACCTCATTTTGTTTTTTCGAGGTGAATATACCGATAAAAGTTGACTTGTTTGCGTTCCTGCGCAAGAAACGTGTGGTGTTGTTGGAGTTCCAACACATAACACGCTTTCTGGAGATGTTTGCAGAATAGGGTCTGGCATAAATGAAGAAGATGGTTGACAATCACCTAAATTAATTTAACAATATTATCTGTATTATTAATTTGTCATAAGTAGTACCTGGAGGAATCACTTGAGAACTTATAATATGTATTTTCGGTTTAATGTGTGGGAATACCTGTGAATCTGTAATTGAACACATAAAATTGCAGCATTTCATTGCATTCTGTGAATGTGATGTTATTCACCTGTCAATTGATTCGCTCTCGGATGAGATGGTAATAACAATGTTGGTACAGCATTTGGTTTCAGTCGATTTTTCATATCGTTTAGGTACATAGTATTTTCGAAATGTAAGTTGCATATCCTAAAATGCTTCCCACAATCGACATCAACATCAATTCTTCCAGCCTGTTGCAGCCATAATTTACGTCTACCAGTAAAATTTAAGAAAGCTCATAAAATACACAACTTTTAATTTACCTTTCAGGTTCTTTGGGCAGACCAAAAAACACAAACAACTTTTGTTTAGTGTTTGATTTGCAAGGGGAACCATACACCAAGTTCCACCACGACCCTTACCAGACATTTTTACACCACAATCACGATAAAATTAGACAATAATAAATAAATATTGAAGCGTATAAATCGTTTGTTGTTTTCAACACCAACAATAAAATGGAGAATTAACGCATGCGCAAAGAATCTCTACAACTCGAGTTTCGCATCTGTCTTAACCCCACCACATCATTAATCTGTGGTATTACCATATTGAATTTTAATACGTAAGTAGTCGCGGGGATTACGGAACATGCGTTCACGCGCGACCATCTGAACTTACCTTTACGGATTAATACCTGCACGTCCAAGATGGCGGAGCGTAAAGTTTAAACAGTTCGATCAGCACGGCTTCGGGTTACGTAAATGACGCGTCCGGATCTCAGCGAAATTATAATAGCACATCAATGAGAAAGCAAAAATGGTGCGGCCATCTATCGGCGCTCAAAGAAACAAAAAGAAAGAAATCTTTTCGTGTATCACTCAAAAAATTACCGTAATATTTTATTAGAATATGTCAACACTGGTTTGAATTATGCCGATCGTACCGATTCCTTTCTGGGAGTTATTTTGATAACAAGTTATTTAATAATAACTTGGAAGTTATTACTGAAATGCAGAGATGTGTTAAATGGACATACGTTTTCCTGTGAATATTTCGCCTCTATTTTGGGGTTTGGGGCAAATTACCGAATTACGTCAAACGTCGTATGGTGTCATAAGATCAATTACTCGTTGGGAGTATATTACCTATATACTAATTAGAATATGTTTCTTATAGGTATTGTTAATGTTTATTATTGAAATAATTAATTATATTAAGTATTTATTCGGTGTGTTAGGACCGATTCTGTAAAAGCATAAAAATTGTGTTGTTTTTTATCATATATAATAATTTAATTATTTTTGTCAATATTTTAAAAATAATATTTTAATGTTCCTGAGACTCATTATTATTTGATGAAGATCAACAAAATTAAATTAAATGTGACCAGTATCTCATGTTTGATTAAGCTCGCTTGGAGGGCGAAACGTCGGCGACTTCAAGCGTGTCTGTTGTTCCATTGCCACCTACACCTAGAAGGAGTCCTATAATTTATCGAATAAATTGGTCGAAATCAAACCTGTAATTATTTCTAGTTATGATGCATCGTAACGAGGGAAAATTGTTAAAAATATTTTAAAATATATTATTCTGTATATCGAATTCGGAACTAATTGGAACCCTACAAAAATTTTCCCATAACGATCATATTTTGTGTTTTCACAATATCGACAGAAAAATAATCCAAATCACATGTTTCAACGGCAGCGACGGAAATTACTAAAAAAACAATGTTTTTTGTTCTTTACCGTCCATTGGTAGACTAATAAATACAAATTACACGAAAGAAAAAATGGATACAAATTAATTTGTAATTTATTATTTTCTTCTCATTTGTTTAATTAAAGCTACGAAACACACGCACCACACTTAATTTAAAAATTGATAGGGTTAGATACGAAGGGTACAAACATTTTTGATTTATTTTTTTATTAATACTGTACATAATTTTTGAAAACATTAAGTTAATGATATTACCGGAGTGTTTTTAAATAATGTATCTCATGTAGTAGTAAGTAACCATTAACGCATTTTTAAGCTTGTTTAATTTCAATAAAACCCAAAATACTCATTTTTAAATAATTTGTTTCCGCATATTTTACGTAAATAACTATATTATTTTTCATTTCATTAAAAAGATAAAAAGAACAAACGTCTACTTACATTCTGTGATTATAGCTATTTACAGTAAATTTCCGCTTTAACAAATACATTTCGAATTATAGTCAATTCTGTTGTTCAATTTAATTAATTTTTTATATCATAGTTCTATAAACTAGAAATCATTTCAAAAACTTAAGAGCTGGATTGCTTTTTTTTCTTCAATATTGTTCAAGAAAGCGCCCTATAGAGTTCGATATTAAGTTCTCTAGACAAATTATTAATATAAATGGAATTATCCAGCTTTATTTTCTATTTCATTAATTTGATTTGGTGGAAATGTAATATTTGATAAAATTATTTGGCAACTTATAATCTAAAGATTACGAGCAGACCTTGCGATACTTAAAAATTAAATTGATTTTGGATTTTGATATTTTGTATTTAAAAATAATTTAATAACAGAATAATGAATGTACTTAAAATAAAACACGCTATAAGCGAAATTCTTTAATGCTGCACAAATTCCTATTAAATTTATAAAATACTAATTGAATGTTGCTATACGTAACATGTTATTTTTGTACTGTATTTCACTAATTTTATTATTCTATTTAAATTTCTTTAGTACGAATTACAAAGAACAGTATTACAAAGTTTATTTTTACAAAAATCTATTAGTAGGTGTTGAGTATACAATTATTATGTTTGCTTGGTTATATGCTTTTATTATGCAAAGCTGCTTTGAAATGTTTATTTTAATTATTGCAGCATTCTAATACCTTTCTGACATAATACACGTAAATGTTTAATACCGTCTAAAATGTTGCTCTACTTAATTAACACAATTATTGATTTAAATATTGCAATATTGCGATTGTGTTAGTTAACAAAATTAATTTATTTGCGGAAGTAGTTTACAGTAAATTTCAACAATATAGAAGAGGCACTTGCTTTAATTAAATTTTCCAATTCACATTATTCTGTTGCGTTAACCTACAATTTTATAATAGCAACTTCAAAATCTAACAAAATTAGCATTAAAACAAATTGTTGGGCAAATAGCCAGTAAAGTATCTTTGTATTTTTCAGTAAGAATTACCGCATCAATGCGGACAGATTTATAACGTGTGTGTTTATTAGTATTAAAATCCACATCAAACATTTAATTAATTAAAGAATACGTGTGTATAAATTACAAATTGAGCGGCAGTTTTATTTTCTAACTTGTTCTATTTGTTACATAAAACATTCAGTTTACTAGTTAAAAAATTTTCGATTATGCTCAATACGAAGATCTAAGAAAGAAATTTATGTCATCTTATCATGTTGCGACGCTTCAAATCGTTATTAAAATTGTTGCATATGGTAACTTCCACAAATTCTCTGACATAGTTACTAATGTTTAAAGAATTCGTCATTCCATTTTAGCATTTGCGTTCCTTGGAACATGATTTTACAATTGAAATTATATTTTTGATTTATTTTGACACACATTTATCTTTAGCTGAACATTTGTTTGGTGTAACTCAAATGACAAAACGTAATGTCTGTCGTGTACCTATATTAATGTTGACAAAGTTTGCCTACTTTTCAATGTAGAGTAAAAGCTGATATTTTTCCTAAATTAATTAATTTTTCGTAATTACTAATTGGGCTCTTTCTTTTGGAGTGTGGGATTAAGGGTATGGTATGTGACTACGTTCCGACATAAGAGTACTACACGCAAAGGTCGACAGTGACCACGAATAAATGCTCTCTATGCTATTGGCAAGGAAACTAACAGTTAACACTAATCTCATTAAAAAAAAAGCAACCGATTAATTAGCGTTCAATTTGGTAAATATTTAGATTACTATCTAACAAATTGTCGAGGGTTTGAAAAAAGTCATTGTGTGTGATTTGCAATTATCTTAAATTTTGTAAAAAAAGGGTTTAAACTAATAAATGAAAAACACTTTTAATTTTTAACAAAATGTATACGTTTAAGTATTTCTCTGTAACTAAAAATTTTTTCCCGTAATTCGAAATTTAAAATTGGAAATTATATCTATTACAAAAATTTAATCCAAAATCTACTATGTATAATGTAATTTATATCATCAGTAATACTGTCACCCATTTGTATTGCTTAACAATAATTAACTGTTTAACAATATGTTAATGGTAATTTAACTGTTAAAAACTATTTTCATGTTTAACGTTATTGGAGTTGTTGGATTAATTATCTTGTAACAAACTGTATTTATTACCATTAAATTCTGTCATATTAGCTTTTCAACATTCGTACGCTAACATAATTAAATGTATTATACCCAAAATAAACTTAAATTAAAGGTGTTATCTTGTTACAATATTAACAACTAGTAAATTACGAATTAAATTTGTTTTCATTTTTAGAAAACAATGTTGTTTTCTTTCAGTTACTTGTGTGTTTTCAAATAAAAAATAAAACTAGATCCACAACAAGAACCTGCAACCTTATAAACGAGTGTCATACAGTATTTTTTATAATTTGCGCCAACAATAGTAAAACAAAAATGCAGAACTATGAATAAAAACAACTTTAAACATTAATTTGATTGTAAGTTAAATTTTGTTTTCTGGTTCCTGTTAAGTACATACCTACGATGGACAGAAGTAGGTACGAAGAACAATTTCATTATCTTAAACTTTTTGACATCTTGATAGTCTCGTGTGGACATTTTAACACAAAGCTTAAAATCGATGAGAAATCTAATTGATCGAAATGCCTGGTAACTCTAGTCGTAGTAAACAAAAACGTTACCGTTGTACTTAATTTTATTACGATTTCTATGACTTTTCTGCTGAAAACATTTAGCAGTTTGTTCGTAGGTATTCCATGTAATACGTATACACAGTGGTCCAACGAAAAGTTTTCAGCTAGCTTTTCACTTTTTTGTAATTGAACGCAAAAAAGAAATCTGTGGCATCTCAATACACGACGAAATTTAAAAAAAAATCGGGGTTATGTTCGTTAGGGAATTTAACCACAGAAAAATGAACGATACAGAAACTAAATTAAATTGTTATATACTCAAGTACATCTAGTAACCCTCAAGTAAGCAAACGCCATGTGTTATTTGGAAGTACCGGGAAGATTGTGTAAAATTACAACTTCTTTGAAAGTACGAATTCAGGTAATACAGTAATTAGATAACATGTTGTTTGGTTATATTTAATTGCATTCTTATAGACAACACTTTGTCATTAATTGTACAAATGCAACCCTCAACTTTCTTCTCAATCTGTGATAGTCAGTAAAGGTGAGAAAACCATTGAATACTTTGGGAAAGAAAACATCTTACTTAATATAACAATGGAACAACATGAAATGTGTATTTTACTTCGTTCGTACATGGTTAGATCACTAATTATTAAAAATCAGGACGACTAATTATGTAATTCTGGTTGATTCTCAAAAGTGTACTTATTAGGGTGATCCTTAATTTTTTTTTCTTCTCTCCAGGTGGATAAAACGAAAGCTTATAATAAAAAAAAATTTTCTGCTATGTCTCGTTGGAAAATATTAAGATTAACCCGTGCCCCAAGACAGTTGAAGTTTAAATGGGAATTAACATGGAATTTACATACTTGCGGGTATTACAAAGTATAACTCGATTAGTTCTCAATATTTTGACCCCAACTCGACTTATATATGGTATTTGACATCGCTGAATCCGAATATGATAGCGAAAATATGATTAGGATACTTGACAACTGTCAAAACGGCTGACATTATGGAAAAACTCTATTTTTGCCGTTTTTGTTTTTTAGGTTTTTTTAACTTTTAAGTTTCTGTATACGAATATAGCGTTCAAAAACAATTAGAATAAAGAAAAATATTGTGCCAAGAAGCAATTTTAATGTAAATTCGTGTTTTTGACAATTGTTTACTCTATTTTTATCATATTGTCGAGTTTTAACCCATTAAGGCCCAAGCAAAACTAAGCCTTATTACAGCCCAACTAACTGCACAGTTTACAGCACAGGTGAGAAATACCCGTGTTTTTTGTATGGTCAAAATAATTATTTAAACAACAATTGTTTAAACAATTATTAAAAATCATCGAGATTTATTTGATTTGCGGCTACCATTCGATTCAGCGAACAAAATTACTATGATCTACGTATTTTTGATCGGATTCTTAACTATTGTTTATTGTTAAAAGATTAATAAACAATTCGGTTACCAAAACGTCGGTTCGGTTCCTGCTCAGAAAAGTGCGGAAAAATAAAACTAACAACTCAGATCATAGCATAAAAAAATTATCCGTTTGTTTGATTAAATTAATTGTTTAGACAATAATTGTTTAAACAATTGTTTAAATCGTCAGAATGTTCAAAATTTGTCTTTACCATTTGACTCAGCAGTCCAAATTACTACTAGATTATCGTTTTAGTAAACCAGGTGCATTTCATCATGCAAGATGGATGGCCAAAGCCATTTATGTGTTAAAGATGTAATTATTGCGCGCGGAGTACAAACTCAAAGCCACAGAAGAAAACGAATTACGCGATATTTGCATTTTCATTACTATAATTTATGTCAGAGCTTGGTTTACGGCACCTATAGCCAGAAAAGCACCGAACAGCGATCTACTGTTGCTTAAAGAAATCGATGCATACAAATTGATTAACGATTCTTTAGCCAATGCCGCGTTCAACAAATTTAAAAATCACTTGTGGTATCTAAGTCCGGAGTTGGCTATGCTTTCACTCTTTGATGAAAGCGTTTTACTAGAGCTGAAAGGAAAAATAGTTGATAAATTGAACAATCTTCCCGAAACAAAATCACAAGCAAGCTTCAAGACTGACGAAGACGATAACGATTATACGCATGCAGAGAATCCTATAAAGCGATACAAGGTAAACAACTTAAACGATGTGTTGTACAAAGATATCGATTATTTTATAAATAGTCAATCTTTAAACTTTTTCAAAAGATTCGATTTGTTGACAAAGTTCCTCCAATCCCCATCCATCGGAATGGATACAAAATACAGCGTTTAAGGAAGCAGAGGCTCTTGTTGCAAAATTAAAAGTTGTCAACGACTGTGCAGAAAGGGCGGTGAAATTGATGGAAGATTACTACGGTAAATTTACAAAAGATGAGATGCAGCAACAATATATAGTACAAATAGTTAAAGCTCATAGAGAAAAGTACCCGATTGATTCGAAGCGTGAAAATATGTAGTCGCAAACAATATCAGTAATAAAACTTTAATCTTGTAAAAATATGCGTTTGTTAATTTTCTTAAAAACGTGAGTCGTAATACTTTTTTATTTTCAGATACTGTCATATGTAGTAGTAATTTGGACTGCTGAGTCGAATGGTAAACACAAATTTTGAACATTCTGATGATTTAAACAATTGTTTAAACAATTAATTTAATCAAACAAACAAACGGATAATTTTTGTATGCTATGATCTGCGTTGTTAGTTTTATTTTTCCGCACTTTTCTGAGCAGGGGCCAAACCGACGTTTTGGCAACCGTATTGTTTATTAATCCGATCAAAAGTACGTAGATCATAGTAATTTTGTTCGCTGAGTCGAATGGTAGCCGCGAATCGACAAAGTCCCGATAAATTTTAACAATTGTTTAAACAATTGTTGTTTGAACAATTATTTCGACGAACTAAAAAAATACGGGTTTATCTCACCTGTGCTGTGATCTGTGCAGTTAGTTGGGCTGTAATAAGGCTTAGTTTTGCTTGGGCCTTAATGGGTTAAAACTCGACAATATGATAAAAATAGGGTAAACAATTGTCAAAAACAGGAATTTACATTAAAATTGCTTCTTGGCACAATATTTGGACAATTTTTCTTTATTCTAATTGTTTTTGAACGCCATATTCGTATACAGAAACTTAAAACATCTAAAAAGTTGAAAAAAAAACCTAGAAAACGACAAAAAATAGGGTTTTTTCCACAATGTCAGCCGTTTTGACAGTTGTCAAGTATCCTAATCATGTTTTAGCTATCATATTCGGATTCAGTGATGTCAAATACCTTATATAAGTCCAGTTGGGGTCAAAATATTGAGAACTAATCGAGTTATACTTTGTAATACCCGCAAGTATGTAAATACCATGTTAATTCCTATTTAAACTTCAACCGTCTTGTGGCACGGGTTATGTTAATATTTTCCAACGAGACTTGGCAGAAAATTTTTTTTATTATGTCCTTTCGTTTTATCCACCTGGAGCAAAGAAAAACTTTTTTTTAAATTAAGGACCACCCTAGTACTTATATATCTAGATCTAGATGAAACGTATGTACCTATATGCACGCTTTACCTATATTCGTAAAGAAGGTGGTAATGAGAGATGCTATTTTGAACAGATATTGCCGAACTAGTTAGAATTTGAAACTATTTGTGAGAAGGAACGGGAAGAAGTTTGTCGAAGAGAACTACATAAATAAGGAACATAATGGACGACTTGTTTTATCCTTATCCTCATTTTTTGTATTAACCATAAATCGTGCAATGTCGGTTACGAACAATCTTGATATATATTTTCGAAAAAGAAGGACATCGAGAATGTTATCGCAAATGCAACACGTTAATTGTCGTCTAACAACATTTTGCAATGAAGTAATGGTCACTTAAACTGATTAGTATTAGTAGTTCAAATAATAAGCAAATGGTGAAGATGAACTTATGACAATATAAATTGCATCAATATCAGCTAATTGAAAAATCACCGTTGTAAAATTATAGGAGTTGCGGTCATAACCTGGGTGCAATATCACATGGAACATTTGGCGCTAGAAGTAGTCTGTGCCTTAGTCGAAGTAATGTCAAATAACATTAAATATTATTTTTTTGTTAACTGTAAGTACATACATATGATGTAATTTTGTTTGAAGTGCTTGAAACTTTAACGTAGGTTGTAATTGTTTGTAATATAGCCACCGTAGAATTTAATTTGTTTAATATAGCATATTAAGTATCAATAACGGTAAGGGATATTTACCGGTCGACGACAAAAGTTTGGAGGCTGAGCGATAGCAATGCCTCCAATTTTGTCCGGTAAACCCTTAACGTTCGTGATGCTTATACTATTTTTCGCACGATCGTTTTAAATTACACTTCAATGAAATTAATTCAATTTCTAATAAATAAACGAAAATTCAAAAGTGACATTTATATTTTGGAGAAATAACGCAATATAATAGTAAGTTTTACTTAGGCCTAGCAACCAGTAAACATATATCCTACCGTCGTGGAAACGGAGGCTGTAAATAAACAAAAATGCTCGATTGTGCAAAAAAGATATTTGTGTGTTGTATATTTTTAATATTCGTTTAGTTTTCCTTTAGAAACGCTGCACTACTTTGTGAAAAAATCATAATTCGAATGGTGAGTTCTTCAATATGACGTTTTTTTTCTGATTCAGAAGTTCAAATTGACATTTCCTTTACTTGCAATTTATGGACAACAAAGTATAAGACATGTGAAAATACCTTGACTGCCTTCGTAAATAAACAAATTACCAATTCTAGGGGTTAGGGATGGGAGGTATAGGGCAGAAGGAAAAGAATGGCTTAACAGAACTAGGAGAGAGTGTAGTCGAAGGAGTGGAAGGGTGGTCAAGTTAAAGGTAAGGGGAGGAGGTAGATAAAATTACAGGGTTAAGGAGTGAAAATTTTGGGAACTGAAAATTTAAAGACGAAATGTTTTGGAGGGGAAATATTTTGGGGGTAAAAACTTTTGGGGGTGTGTGGGGGGTTTAAATATCAGAGGTGTAAATTTTTATGCGCCAAAAACTTTCGGGGGAAAAATTTAGATGGAAGATGCTAATGGAAAGATGTGAAACGTTTGTGAGCAATTGGAAAAGGTGGTACAAGGATCGGGGGGACGGAGATGGTCGTACATAAAGTATAGTACAAAACTCGAGTTGTAGAGCAATTACGCCCTCGTGGTACTTACACTTACACTTAAATCTCCACTTTGGCGTAATATGCTATTTACAACTCTCGTTGTGTAATATACTATTACAAATAAATAATATTAGTAAACGTTTTACTTCAAGTGTTTTAGGAGAATTTACCTCAAATATTTTTCTAAAATATTTTTTTCAAATTAATAATGTGTTATAATTTAAATGTCTTGATTAAATATTACTGACTAACAATTATATAATGATGTGTGATGCTTGTAAATTCTGGGAAAAATGTGTGGAGCATAACGTTCGGCAACAAAATGAGCAGGGACAAAGACACATCTTATAAAGTATATATTTTGAAAACTGATTTTTAATTAAGTTATCGTCTTCTATGATTCTCATTTAAAGTAATAAAGTTTACCATTTTATGTAATTTACTTTTTAAAATTTAAAATTAAAGATATACACTAAAATCCGATGTGAAACATATATTAAAGAGCATAAAATAAAAAAATTTACAAAAATTAAATAATTTGATTATTTTCTCATAATTTCCATCATAGAAACTTTACCAAAGTCTTGTGATATTACTCCTTTCCAATAAAAAAAAGATTCCAAAATCGGCCCTCGTAATACATGAAAAAAAATTCAACTAATTATAAAGCTACCCTTTTCTTTAATCTAAAATTTGAATAAAATTACATTTTGTCTATTCCTTAAAATGGAATGAAACAGATGATTCTAGCTTTCCAATCCAACACAAAGTTGGGACGACCACATTTTACTCTAATTTGAGGCACTGAAGTGTTCATATGACAGTTTACGGAATTAGTTTCGTCTTAATCAATTTATTTCTTTCATAATGGATAGGTAATTGATGTGATTAGTTGATTTTTATCATCAATAATTATTGTATCACGAATCAAGAATTTTTTTAATTATCTTTTGCTCTATAGTTTGAAAATATTTATATTATTTTATTTCTTTTACTAATGTGTAATAAAATTTATTCTCCAAGACATGTGTACTTATTGTTAGATAGTAAAAACAAAATCAGTTAATTTCGTTCTCTATAGTGAGGGCATCTTCGTGTCAGAAATTATTGTGTCTTCTATATGGTAAGATATTAAACGAAAATAAAAACTATCAATAGGAAAACACATACAAAAATAACTACAGTTTACCCAACAAGTAAAGTAGTTATACCGACACAATTATTTCACTTAGAAGAACAACATATTGCCCTTTTACTACCAAATGTGCGTGAATTTAGAACATACGACTCTGTGCAAAAATAAAAAACCAATAAATTATATGCCTGTATCAATAAATAAAATCGTAAGTTTTATCAAGCTCAATGGAATATTTTTTTAATTATATTTTCGTCACTTTTTTGTGTAAGTAGCCGGGTCGAATATTTAAATGCTTGTGTACTAAGTGAGTCGTTACTTTGATAATGTGTTTTTCCAGCGTTTTTGTAAAAAAATACAAAGTATGGAGACATCCGAATTTCTGTCGTTAAAATTTCTTCCATCGTTCTGGTAATTCTAATTTTTAAATCTTTTATGTTATTGGGCCTATCTTTGTCAACTTTGTTTTTTACGTATCCCCATAGAAAAAAATCTAGAGGACTTAAATTCGGCGAACGGGTTGGCCACTCAATGTTTCCTCTTCTCCCAATCCATCTGTTTGGAAACACATTATTTAGATGTTGACGAACATTTGCATTATAGTGTGGTGAGGCGCCATCTTGCTGGAACCAGATATTGTTGTTGGGGAGGTGTCCATTGTTTTCATGGGGAGTAGTAGTAGTAGTAGTAGCACAGGCAGGTATAATTTGATTCTGCAATAACTGTAAATACATAGTCGAAGTTTAATTGCCATCGATAAAAAGGGACACCCCAGAATTCCCGCCCAAACATTAACCTGTTGAGGATACTACGTATGATGTTCTAAAACCCAATGAGGATTTTTTGATGACCAGTATTTGCAGTCTGTTTATTTCACCATTTAGGCAAAATGTAGCTTCGTTAGAGAAAATAATATTGTTGACAAAATTTTCATTATTATTTCAAATATTTGACATTTCCTCACAAAATTGAAGTCTTCTATCAAAATCATTCTCTAACAACTCGTGTACAAGATGTACTTTATAGGGTTTAGACATTTTTTTTAAATTGAGACGACCGAAGACTGTGACATATTGAAATTGGCCGCTAATTGCCTGGTTGGTAAATGGGGATTTTCAGATACAGCCAATAAAACATCCAGTTTCTTATCATCACTTGTTCTAGGTATATCACTTTTTGGCAAATTTTTAACGCTACCCGTTTGTTCAAAACGTTGTAAAGTTTTACGAACAACAGATTTAGAAATTGGATTTCTATTTGGATACGTACCATTAATAAATTACAAACTTCTTGTAAACTTCTACGTCAATCTTGATAACCCAGCATCATAAGTATTTCAATTCTTTCACGTTCACTTAAACTCGCTATTGCTAATGCAAACACCAACAAATTACACAAAATTAAAAAATGTATCGTAAACAAACAAATTCAGCCTTAGTGATATAGCTTTTTTTCATCGCTTTGCTTTTGTTTATCATAGCTGTATCGTTTACGAATCGGAAATTAATTAATTGTAAATACTTAAACCGGGATTTCCTCGAAGAAATTTAATACTACCGACAAAATTTTTATACCATTATAAAGAGAAAAAAATCTCTATTGAATAGTTGTACAACATTAAGAGGTTGCCATTTAAAAAAAAATATCCCGGAAAGTCATAACTCAAAAACAATTGAAAAACAACAATTTTCGTGTATGTCAATATGTAGATAAAAATTTCATAAAAAACTTTTGTATTAATCATTTTCGTAAAAAATAAATTTTAACGACACACATTCAGGTGCCTCCATACTTTTAACTCTCTCCCTATATTACATAACTCGTAACCGGGTCTACTAAAAAGATTTTTTCAGTGCTGTTTTTACCGATTGTGGGAAAATTAAATTAAAATATTTGTAATTTAGAAAATTAAATTGCCAGCAGATAATATTTTTTTGTTAATTTAGAGTATTAAGGAACCGCAACAAAACAATCATAATTGAATAATTGCCTTACACCGATTCGGATGATATGAAATCAAACTTCACCAACGTTTCGGCTTTTATGGCGTGAAGCTTCTTCATGCTGTACGGAATAATTATTAAAATTAGTTCTTACGACTTCGACTTAATATTCAGGGTTTTACTCATATATAGAACTTAAATTAATGTTTATAATCCAATTTATAGGTACATTATTATTTGATACGAAACAAAATTAAATTCAAGTATTCGCATAGTAATAATTTATAATTTAGATTTATATTCATTTTTTACTTTTGATGTAAACTAATTTTAGTAATTAAACCGTAGAGTCTGAATAAGATTTTTAAAAGAAATATACGAATACATTAATGCTTCTGTGATTTGACGTTACTTTTTTTTTAAGTAAACTTATCAAGTGTACTAACTGAAAGGAGTTAGCGAAAGAATACATTAAGGTAATGGTTATTTGTAAATAAAGCATTGTTTTTTACATGATATTGGAGAAATATGCGACATAATAAAGCCTTTACAAACTTACTTAATATCTGAAGCTGACGAACCAATCTGCAACAAAAGTATTTACATTAAACTTTTCACCAAATTTACAGAATACGTAGTGAAAATGTGGTTTATTTAGAATTAAAAACGTTTTTAATTGTAATCTAAAAATATTTTAGGTTAAGAACATGATACGCACTTTGTATTTTACGTGGTCAAGTTCCCGGCATCCTCAGCAACACGGCCCCATGCTGCACTAACTTCACTTACACATTGTTATTAAGTTTTTTGATGCTAAAGAAATTAAATTCTGAAAAACTAACTATGTAACTTTGAAAAGAATTTGTTGATTAATCGTAAGAAATTAATATTAAAGCGCCTCGCAACAAAATAACCGTTTATTTTTTAATTCTATTGGCGATCGAAGTTATACCGCTAACGTCGACGCATCACGGCTTCGAAAACTGAATCAAACGTCGCAGACGGTTCTATGCACACTGTGATCGCAAAAAAATATTTTTGATTAACGAAAAGTGTAATAAAGATTAACTACGTTTTGTAGTTAATATTACTTCATAATTATTTGTATAAAAGGTGAAATTTCAAAGATTAATTTATTATTATATGAAGAAAATCTGCTGCTATCACAAGGTCAGAATGTATCTATGTTAAATGTCATATTTTTGTTTATATAAGCGTAAAGTTTTAACAACTTGACGTATAGAGTACAATAATTATTTGTAATGATATCGTTAGGTACAACGATTGCTATCATAAGCACAAATAATTAAATTCTAGACGGAGTCGTTGTTGACAGAAACACGTCGAAGTGGTAACCGCAGTAGTAACTTTCGATATTTTATTTTCGCACCATTCTTATTGGCGTTTGAATTTTTTTTCCTTAATTCTTTTTTGTTTTTACTCTAGATACACTTGGATCCAGCAAGAAAATCGTCGAATAATTTGCCCACGTCAAGGTTCTAAGGAAAGTTAGCAAGTAATATTTCTTGCACGGAAGTGCAAGTAGGGCGATCGTCAGGCGAAGTCTTGAACGTGTCAAAAAATACATGTTTTTGGGGAATAGTGATGCTTATATTATATCAATTAGGATATAGCCAAAGCGTGTTACTTTCTTAATGTATGGTGGACACCGTACCGATATGGCATATTGCGTTTACGTATTTTGGCTATCTTCTGATTAATATAATACAAGTATCACTATTACCCAAAAACATGTATTTTTTGACATGTTCAGGAGTTCGCCCCAAGGGGAAGATGACACCTGACGATCGTCATACTTACATTTTCGTCTATGAAATATTACTGACTAACTTTCACCTGAGTGTTGACGTGAGGCAAATCATACGACGAGTTTCTTGCTGGCATAGAAAACAATCTATAATGGTGGACCAAGAATAATGGCTTGTGGTACTTTGCATTTCATTCTTCTGGAATCTGCAGTGTGTACCTCCTCTTTACATGTTTTTCTTACTTCGCAGAGTTAAATAGATTGAGCTTGTCAAAAGCTATTAATCCAAGAAACTCCTTACTTTTTTTTTTAATTGTTCTTGTCATATCGTTCTTACGCAGCCGTGGTGGTATTTGGTATTTTGAGAGTCTTGTGATGAAAGTTACAACCGCGTTTATAGTAAACAAAGGAGTTATCTTAGTTATTGTTTCTAAGGTCCATTTTTTCTAATACCAAATTCACTTTCTTTAAAACTTCTGGAACTGTTAAATGTCCTTTCCGATTTTTGCTTAATTCTTGTGACATCAAGTTGTACAACCTGGCATCTTTTCGCCCTTGTCCTTTGTATATGTTCCCTGTACAATTTTGAGTTGCTACTTCAATTATGTCGTTTTTTGATAAGTCGTTTGCTCTATTACATTTGATATAAGTACTTTGGTGATGATTTTAGCCTATTTCTCCCCGTTTTCTACATTTTCCGATTTTAATTTTTAATTTTTTTTAATTTAGTTTTCGCTTCATTATGTTTGTTTGTTGTTAAATGTCGTTTTTTAAATTTTTCTTTCTCATGTCTTTTTTACATTCTTTTCATCTGTTGCCTACCTCTTCGATTTGCCAATTTACTTGTCTTCTTTGTCACTATGTTGATGCGTACCTATATTGTTTTGTTAAAATACTTTGCTATTTTTATTAGTAATATGAGAGCGGCTTTAACGTGTTAAAGTTGCCGCAAAACATTTTTAATATTTCCTGTATTTTGCAGTCACTGGAATTAAAATTTGCCAAAATTTTTGGCGCGCAAGCTTCTTTTTTTGGATCAAAAAAGATCCGACAATTTTCTGAAACACGTTGTGTTAAGCTAAACTTAATTTTATTTTTGAGTTGTAACATTATATAAGGAAAGAGAATTATGTACAAATTTGATTCTTGTAGATCAAATTACAGGCCTTATTTATTTAGTTAATAGCATAATTAAATACCTTAGCTGAAGTATAGAATCCCGAAGGTAAACCAAATTTAACTTCAAAAGGTTGATTTGGGAAGCTTCGTCCACGGTTCATAACAACCCCTACGCCCTTCTATTATTCTTTTGCTTAAATTCACGAGAAACTCATATAAAACCCGTGACAAAGCGGCGTACTCAGCGGAAGCCGGGAAATTCTGAAGCCGGGCCTGTATTGTTCAAGACCTACCTATCCACTTGAGAAAATTTAGTATGTGTCACTATATTGCAAAGCGGTCGGTTTTAGAGCACTTTCAACCAGCCATCATATCTGGAATTAAAGGAATAAAGGAATTAAAGCTACCATATTTTGTCGAGGTCAAAATAAGTCGATTGGAACCAATTTATCTATACCGTGTGTGTTTAACATGGGGAATTTGAAAAGTCCGATTTATATGTCCCCAAAGTGTTTTTAGGATATTCCCACTATCTGAACACTTAACAATGTCTACTAGAAAACGTTTTGCGTATTAATTTCTAAAATTTAACTAAACACATTAAAAATATTTAAAAAAATTATTAATAATACATATTTGAAAACGTACGAGGGTTCAAATCTCAGTCCGATTTTTTTAGTTGTATTATTATTTTAAAGGAAGATCAGACAAAATAGAAAATTCAGAGTAATTATTATTATGTAACAATTAACAAATATTAAAAAATAAATTAACACTAAAGTATTAACATTCATAGTCTTTGGTAGATTTTACATTTGAAACTTGTTCAGAAATTTGACATGTAGGCAAAATAGAGGAGATAGCCACATGTGGTAACAATAAGTATTTTACAATTTTTGGTCTCTAAGTCTACAAGAATAAAGGCCAAATCTATCTGAAGTACAGAGGCGGATGGTATCCGAGAGTAAATATGATCAGTAAACCTCTAAAAGTCAGGTAATCAACTTCTACATCAACTCATATACTTCACTTTCGTAAAGTGAAAGAAGTGCATTTTTTTCAGAATTATTGTAGAATTGATGGTAAGTATAACATACTTACTAGAATTCAATAAAAGTTCTACAGCAACACTTCGAAACAAAAGGCAGCTATATAATTGACCTTGGCGTCATAAAAAACAAGAACTGAAATAGTGGGATGACGTGAAACTAAAGAAAATAACTTAAGTCTAAGCATAGAAATATTTATTACAAAGACAGTTGTAAGAAGAGAAAGAGTGGATAAATAATCGACGAAAAATGAAATACCCTTATCCTACAGATTAAAAAAAGCAGAAGAGATACTCACGCCAACACTGTTAACATATATTATTACTACGACGAACATCACAGTATTTTAACAAAACAACAAGCACACACAAACATATAGAAGACAAGTTAATTGGTGGAACAAAGAGATAGATAACACGTGAAAAAAATGTTCCAAGATAAGAAGACTAGACCTGAGAGAGAAAAATAAAACAAACACGTCATTCAACAATAAAGAACACAATGAAGCAATAACCAAACTCAAAAAAAGTAATTAAAATAAGAAAATACAGGGTGTTTCTTAAGTAATCTAAAATAATGTAGTGGCCGCTTCGTCACTCAATTTTAAGACGAAAAGTTACTATAAACATGTAAGATACAGGCTGTTAAAACTTTAACAAAATATATAATATTTAACAATAGATACGTTTTGACCTAATGACATAGCAGTAGATTTTCTTCAGATAATTAATGATAAATTTGGGGAGTTTTAATTTTTTATACAAATAATTATGTACCAATAATAACTATACAACAAAGACAACGTATTAAATAATCAGTTTTTATTAAATTTTTCTTTAATCAAAAATATTTTTTGCGATCACATCGCGTGTCTACGGCACTGGATTCAGTATTCGAAGCCGCCATGCGTCGACGGTAGCGGTTGAACCTTACTCACCGGTTCAATTTAAATACACGGTAATTTTTCGCGAGATGCTTTAATATTAATTATTTTAGATTAATCAACAACTTCTTTTCATAGTTACACACTGAGAAAAAAAGAATGTCGGCAGGTACTTAAATAAGAATACAACAATCTTAAATAATGGGAATTTTGGGATGACGGTAAAACATGTTGCCTGCGCTTTATTAGTAATGTAAACAAAATAAGGAGCTCGTAGGATTATCATAACGTTAATAATTAGCATTTAGTTAATGCTGAATTTTAATGACGTCATAATTTTCAAAGTGAAAATAATGTGCCCGTGAAATTATGATACAATAAAAACAACATTGCCAAAATGAAGAAACAAACACGTAGTAGTGCTAGACACCCAATTTGATACGTAGCAAACAAGAGTGATATAATCTAATAGCAGAAGTACAACAGGGTACTGACAGCATTACCTCAGTCTAAATCAACAAACTGCTGTAGAGTTAAATATACTACTGGAAAGACCCAACAACAGTAGACTAATGCCATTACAACATTGTAGTAATGTTATCAGCACATTGTATCACTGACATAGTAACATAGATTTAAAGTTATGGGAACATTGAATAAAAGACCTCGCTGTAGTACTTTAATGCAGTTTCAGCGTGGAATCACTTTTAAACTATTAGTCGTAGAATGTAACGCCACCATGAGAGTCATGTGAACTGCAACTTACCGAAAATCGCCTTATTTTCCGATGGGACACCATAAAATGTACCACGAGTAGAAATCGTTGAATGTAGAGCTTAACACTTTCGCCTTGGCACATCCAAATGGTATAACATGTATAAAACAGTAAACGGTTTTAGCGCAAAAAGTAACATACATAATGATTTTTGTTATTGGACATTTTTGCTCAACAAAGGAAGTTTAAATAAACACCACACTCTAAATAAAACAAATTCTATTGATCTAATAACTACAATATAAGGTGTAAAAAAAATAAAAAGTATTATAAAAAGTATGTACAAATGCTAAAAAAATATGCATTTTACAGTTCATTAGTTCACTGAACTTTTCTTATGATTAAATTGTAATGGTACTTATATAATATTCAGTCTAGTGGTAGCCTGATTGTTACGTATGATTGCGAATTAGATAAAACGGTCAACAAATTTGGCACGACAGAAAAAAGAGATTTTAAATTTATAAAAAAGGTAGTATTAGTGTTAAGTACATTGTAAGCGAAATAATGAAAATCAAAGTCTAGTGTCTCAAACATAGAGCAGTGTAAGAAAATTTCATCACCTTCAGATATGTATATCTCCAAAATCTCTCCAAAGAGGGGAGTGTATGTTTCAGTACATAAATCAATTGTAACAATAGATGAAACAGATAATTTGGAACCTATTATTTTACCCAAGTAACTGAACAGAAATTTTCACGAGGTAACTTAAATTGTTTCCTAATTTGAAACACACATGATGAGTCAGAGTGTACATTCTTCCTATGTCCACATTCAAAATAAGGACATGGCTTATGTGTCAGAAGCATGTGGTTCAGGACAAGCTGATTCTTTACAGCAATTGTTTTGCAGATATTTACTCTGCTAGAAGATGCTCTAGCAGCCATTTTTAAAGTACGGTGCCTTGCCTCAAATCGCATAGTCCACACCTGAGTCAACGGGCCAAACTTCAAAAGCATCTTTGGGTAATGAACAAGAAAATGGAATTTTGGAGTTAGATGCTGTTTTGTCAGTTTTGTGTACAAGTCATTGAAGTCTGCAATAAGATGTTTCAATATTATACATGTATCTTCGCGAACTCGTGGACTTAAAAGTCTAT
The DNA here is from genome assembly GCA_030710515.1 of Abscondita cerata. Lineage (NCBI taxonomy): Eukaryota > Metazoa > Arthropoda > Insecta > Coleoptera > Lampyridae > Abscondita > Abscondita cerata. Next base: position 189,348 of record JALBCR010000660.1, read on the forward strand.
CTAATATTTTTCGTAAGTGTAAGAACAAACACCAAACCTCGGACTCCTCAGGAATGTAGTACCCAACAATAAGCCCAAAGTATCTCACAAGACTCATCATTTCTGCGGCAGAAGTTTTAATGGTTAATCGATTTCCATCAACAACGATACAGTTAGAAGGATTCGAATCATCACCATAATTAAATGACCGTAATCTAGTTTGCATTATGTTTAATGGGACAAGCTTAGAATCTTGTACAATAAATCTGACAACAAAATTCATTACGTAACGACAAACACCTTCTAAAAATCATGGAGTAAATCTACAGAAACATTTTTAAATAGATCAAAATGATCCAACTGCAGAAAAACACATTGTTGTTTAATACCCGTGTTTGAAACATTATTTGATGTAACATCAATATTGTAAGTTTCCATACACCTTAAAAGATTACACTCTTCAAATAGCATTGATTGTACCTGTGACTTATTTGCATTACATATGCGACAACAGTGGTTGGCGGTAAAACTTTCTACAAAGCCCAGTATACCGTTAAGACCGAGATTGTCGCCAGTAATACATGCTACTAAAAATTTAATGGTACCTGTGTATCCAGGAGTAGAAACATATATACCAGAACTCTGCAAATGATTAAGGTCATCTATAATTCGTTTAAAAATGATATTGTTTCCAAATTTAATTCGATCAGAAGAATGAAACAGTGCCAAAAGGAAAATATTTTTAAGTTTTGAAACGTAATGGTTTGGAAGAAATGGCAGAGACATATAAACACCACCTAGTTTATGTACAGTTGCATGCGAACCAAGCGGATTCCCGACTTCAAAGTCGTCAAAGAAAATTACTATTGGTAGTTTAAGACTATCGCTTTCACCTTCAGTACACTCCATCTCCTTCCACACATTTCCTTGAGTGATATGGCTCGACCAACTAGTACACTGTTGTATGTCAGACAAATGTTGAAGGACGTCTTTCATAACATCATCAAATGACAAAAATTGTTTTAAAACTTTATCAATTTGTATGACTTGCATTGTACAATTCACGGGGGTGAGACTAGTGCCAAACAAATTTTTTTTTGATTCCATACGGTACCCTATAGTAACTTCCACAGGAGGAATATATGTTTCCATTCTTTCATATGTTTGAAACCTTTTGTATTCGGTTTGTAAAGATAAATTACAATTTTCAAAATCTAATAGAATACTTTGAAGACATTCTTTGTTTTTTCTGATGCAGTTGCGCTTTTGTCTAAAAAGCATCCAAAATAATCTCACTGGATTTCTTTAGAAAAAGAGATAATTGCTCTGAAACAGACTGGACCACTGAGCGAGGCAACGAAAATTGACCATAAAGAGAAGAATAAAAATTCGCTAGAAGAGGCTCTAACATTTCTTTAACAGGCTTGATGGTTTGCGTGTTTTCTTTGGAGATTAAATTACTATCTGAAGAGAGAATACTGCTGGAAGGTTCAGCTGCTGAAGTACTCACGAATGCAGATGCTTCCTTGTGATTCAAGTCCAAATGCTTTCGCAAGGAAGCGCCCACTGTAAAATACCTAAAGCAATTTAATTCCCCACAATGAAACTTAGTCATATCTGCTAAGCGAGGACAACCTGATTTCATATGGGTTACAAGGGTAGACGATGACTGGAAAAGGCGTTTACAACCAAAGCAAGTAAACATTTTTAAAATTTGATATAAAGATTCGCTAGAAGATTCTTTACTGCCTGAGAGAGTTTGTCATGTGGGGTTTTTAACTCATAAAAAACTCTTTGTATAACTAACCATATATCTGTTCCCTCTTCAGGATAACAAGCACCGGTTGAATGAAAAATTTTAAAGGCAACGTCAACAGCCTCTAAGCCGGAAGATAATTTATAAATCGTTTCATTAACAACTACCAGAGCGTTGCTTATTTGAAATTCACTAGAGGAGCCTACGATAATAACTAACGGTTGGAAGGTCCTTCCCAGTTCATTATACTTATTTTTGCGGCTTTCAATTGTAGGAAGAATGTCTGCATCCGTAGGAAGAAGCGTAATAAATGAGTCTCGTGCCTCTGATCTAGAAGGCTTCCAAGGTTTTCCGCCTTGTTTCTTTAGTGATGGTGGTCCAAGAATAAATGGTATGAGTAATAGATTCCAGATACCGTCTAGCGTATGATCTGAAAAGTGAGTAACGTAAAGTTACTTTAATGTTACTCACTTACATGTATAAATACCTGCAGCAGCAGCAATATATTGATCTAGGGCCTGTTTCAGATCGGAAACTTTACACGAGGCCCTCTTCTCCACTGCCAACTTCAACAATTGTTCTCGCATCAAAACAACTCGTGAATATAGCTTGTGTTCAGAGTCCGTCTGTTTAAATGAGTGAAAATCGCTCAAAAGCTAAAATGAAAAGGAATAAAGTGAAAATTGTTACTCCATTTTAGTGATTTACGTAAACGTAACAAAGAAGTAAAACTTACCAATTTATAGCCTTCTGGTTGCTTTAAAATAGGAAATTTATTAAAATATTCCGCTATGGTAGGAATAACTCCTTCGTCCAATTGTCGCAACCTACTTGCAGCTGTACTCTGCCAGTACAGCTGCACAAGACTCCAAGGTTCAATTCCGGTCTCCAGCCACGCTAGATGTTCCTTTATTGTATCAGAATCTGCAAAGCAACATTTTTATGCGTAGATGTTACTGAATAAAAATTACATATGCGTTACAGACTATTATTACGATAGAACAATGGACATAAGTTCTATCAGAATCAATGTACAGGATTTCTCATTATATTTTGACACCCACTTATTTTCATTAATTTTGGAATACAGAAAAAGTTTCAAATAAAAGTTGTATTATTTTATCTGTACCGATCAAAAATGTAGCAACAGACTAAATTTTTGCATGTTCAATACTTTAAATGAGACACCTACTACTACTTCAAACTATAAAATTATACAGAGTGTATCTTGTATTGAAAAAATGAATGAAAATAAGTGGGGGTCAAAATATAATGGGAAACGCTATACATACAATTATACCGGGTTCTTCTTTTCACTTACACATCAATGCCCTATGTGTAATTACAAAAAAAAGTACATTGTACATGTAACTTGATAAAAAAATAATTAAATAATTAAAAATCAAGTATTCAAGGGTCAATTTTATAATCAATTTATGTCAACTTATTTTTTACTATTGAGATTTTATATTTATATTTTTAGTTCTCTAATGTCACAATCCCAACATTTTCTCCTGTGTAAACGGGATATTTTTGTATTTAATGAACTGTCAAACAAAATGTCAAACGAATTTTGAAGATTCTGAACGATTTCAAGCTTTTCAGAACTTCTGATCGAACTAAAAATGTTGTTTTTAATTCGTTCTTGTGACAATTGGGAATTTTTCACTCGTGGTCATTTTTTCACTCGTGCTAAAAACGCCCAATTTACACAAGAACTCATTAAAAAACTACTATTACATAATAATACAAGCTCTATACTGACATAAATTGATTGTAAAATTGACCCTTGAATACTTGAGATTTTTTAAAATTTCAATTATTTTTATCAGGTTACCTAGGATATGAACAATCCTTTGACTTTTTCCTTTTATAATTCACATAGAACATAGAATGTGTATTGAAAAAGAAGAACCCGGTAGGTATATCTATAAAACGATTTTTTGTTTAAAAAAAATCAAACAAAAGCAAATAAAACTCACCTTCTACATTAACTTGTGCCTGGGTGCTGCTATTTTTACTTTTAGATAATAAAGAAGGTGAAGACGTTCTAGATCTGGACGTTCCTGCCAACTGCCCAATTTTTCTCAAATGTCTTCTTCTATTAATATACGCCTCATACAGGAAACCACATGCGTTGGCCCTGTGTAATCCAGACACCGAAGGCGTGAAGTATATAGCAGGAGGTTCGTGGGGAAAAATTATATTTATCTCTTGGGCCAATCTCGTAAATGTCACTTTCTGAATTGCTGCACTTGGATTAACCTCTAAAAATGATCTAATCAGCAATCTTGCTACAGACTGTCTTTCCGATATTCGAAGGTGTCCACCTGCTTGTTTACCACATGCAAGAAGGCCCCTTCCATCTAAGGATGAGTTTAGAATGTTGAAGACCTTAAACAATAAATGATAATTATAACTGCAACTAGACTTTAAAACGTATTGAATACAAGTCGCAAATCCACATTAGATTCGTGACACTAATGTGTTATAATTTTCAATAAGCAAGAGAATGAAACAAATAATCAAACATTATAAGGTTGGTACTGAAATATGTATTTGGGAGGTATTTAATTTTTTTGCTAATGGGTGATGTTTATATCTCAAAACGGAAAATAAAGGTACTGACCGAATTTTTGAAAAGTACAGCTCACTGTCAATACTAGATTCGCTACCACGGGATCCGGTTGCACAGATTTCGTTTACAACTTCCCGTTCCACTTGTGGCTGATGGAAAGCCGAAGTTTCCTCTATGATGCCTATTTCTTGGAGTTCGCTGCTTCCGACGAATGAGTTTACAAAACTAGTCGAAATATCGACCGCTTCAAAACTGTGATGCTGAAATAGTACTTAGTTGTTTAAAATATTTTTTATTTAAATTTAGTGATGTCGCGAACGAGTATAAAACACCAGTGAAACGAGTGTAACCATCTCGGTTTTCACAAAAGCAATTAAAAGCAACATTTTTAGTTCACTGAGGTTCTGAAACGCTTAAATTTGATTGAAATCAATTTAGTTTGACGTTTTGATAGACTTATTGAAATTGTGACATTATTAAGAACTAAAAATACATATTAAAAACTACAACAACCACAATTTATTCTCTCTCTCTGTTTTTAAGTGGCAGTAAAACCACTGTATATTTGTAAAACCTCAATATTTTTTATAAAGTGACGTGTTTCAATAACTAAGCATTATCCAATACTCGAATGTTTTAGTTTATTCTGCAGTTTTTGGTGTTTTCTTTATGTTTTAGAATTACGCAGCAGTTTACGTATCCAACATATTGTACCGGACACTATTTCTTGATAAAAACAAAAGATTAATGTCAAAATGTAAATGTTGTTAATGTTCACAGTCTTTTGAAATCGTTTGAAATTGAACAAATAAATGAGTCACAATCGTCTTTCAAATTCTAAATTCTCCAATCAATATTTTGGTTTCAAAATTTTCCTTTTTCAAAACTAAATGATAAGTAAGTGTAAATAAAACCCTACTGTTGCTGAACGGTCCTCATCCTCGTTCCTATCCTTCTCTGCCGCTTCTTCAATTTTGACCCATAAATCAAAATTAGCCCTAAATAAAGCGCGCAGACCTATAGGCTGTATAAGCATTTCCAAATCGGCTTCCTTCAAAAAACGCATATTAGCATTTGTTATGCGGTTTTCTGAAAAAAATAAAATTTCACTTTTTTGTACATAACTAGAGCAGAAAGTGATTCAACTGCAAAGCAAGGGCCAAATAAAAATAAAACCAATAGTGATGATTCAAATAAATTTGTTTCTTTCAAATTTGCGCGTTGATTATCAGTCAACCGCTAAATAAACGATCTACTTTAATTTTGATTAATATACGTTATATTTATACATAAAAATTGTGTTTAATTACATAAAAAAACTTTTATTTGTACATAAGAGATATTTAAAGAAGACCGAAAAATTGAAAGTTCACTTTTTAAAATATACCCACTTTTTTCATGAATAAATACCAAATTTCATCAGATTAGTCGAAAAAGTAAAAAAAAAAAACAATATTAAAATTTCTATTTTGATACAGATTGTAAGGGAATTATTTTTATTCATAATCATTATTGTATTCTGTGAATTGCAAACTTTCTAAAAGTTTGAAAGTTTGCGGTTATTAACTTCAATGTTTTCCCATGGTGGAAAGTAAACAGCTGTTCACTTTCCACCCAAGAGAAAAGAGAGAAAGACATAAACAGACAAAAGTCTCAATGTTGCTAGGGTTACACAAATCGCTTCCTTTCTATTGGTCGAAGCATGTTACAAACGTTTTCAGTTTACATTATTTCATTTCAAAAATGTGATTGTGAATAAAATAGTATACATATCTCGGTAGAAATTTCATTTCATCTTCGTGCTCTATCTGACCTCCAGTTTTCGCCTGTCTGTCGGATAATGAGCCCTCGGATGAAATGAAACATTTTCCACCTCGCATGTAATACTATAATGTGTTTGGATGTGATCGTCGATTTTTTATGGTATTTTTATAGAGGCTCTCATTTATAGTTCTAAACAGGTGGGATGGTACCTATACCTTACGCTACACAGTGTTTTTACTTGCATACCTAGATAAATCATAGTGCCAAATATAATAATAATAATGTACATACCTCTGAAAGTATCTACAAGTTCTTCTAAACCCCAGCTTGTAAGGAGATGCACAACACCTTCATCCGCCATTAGGAACACAAGAACACAAACACTTTTACCACGTTTAATATTTAAACCGCTAATGAAATCAATCCCAAATTTACATCTAAAATGCTGCGTGAACATGCTATAAAACTGCATGTCAACGTTTGTAATGTACAATCAACATTATTCGTCCGCCAACATTATCTCAGACGTAGTTAACAAAATTGAAATGTTAGCAACTCTTTCAGTGTTTTAGTAACGAGGATAACATTATGTCACCCAGTCATCTATTAAAACTGCAACCATTGCTTTTTGATGTAGATTTCTTAAACCAAGATAATTTCTCACGGTTATGCATGGTACAATATCGTACCTAACTGCTTTATTTTTGTTAGCGTTCGAAATCGTGTGACCAGCACAATTAACAGCAGTTTAATATTATAAAAACATGAAAATTGAATTATACCTATGATCTTAAAGCCTTCCTAAATCCAATATTTAAGAGAATCGGTTAATTATTTAGCATGCCAAAGTAGATGATGAAACAGAACAACGATTAAAGTTTAACAAATGTAATTTAAAAGTAGTAAATTTAATTGCAAAAGAAAATTTTTATTTGCTATGCTTTGGGAAAAATGTCGATATGCTTTTAATATTTTAACTTATATTTGAAAAAGCAATCTTAAAAACTTTCGAAACGTTACTTGAAATTTGTGTTTAAGTATGTATTACTAACCATTGCAAATGAAAATTTTCTTTTTGAAATTAAATTTACTACTTTTAAATTACATTTGTTAAACTTTAGACATTTAATCCGACAACATCGTTCATAACTCTTAAAATTATTTAAAATATTGTTCTAATTCGGATGTCGTTTCTCGTCGTTAATACAGTTTCAGACATAATAATGTCATTGTGCAGGATGACATTGGGTGTAATGTACTAGTGATCGTACTGCAATACGGACAGAGTAATATTATAATAAGGCTACCTAAGATTCAACTACAATTTTAAGTTGAATTATCACTATTAAAACTAATAGGTCATTTATAATGTTCATCGTCTTTACGCATTACGTGAAATGTTCTAACAATCTTGGCTAAATTTTATTCCAAGTTTCTTGGAACATTAATACTACACAATGAAACGTACTTAAGAAGTCAATAATATTAACCACATTGAATGCACTTTAACATTACCTAACGAAAAATTATTTTTCTCAGTGCATAGTTAGTTTTTCGGAATAACATTTTTTAGCGTTAAAAAACTTAATAAAAGTGTAATAGTGAATGGCGGTGTGTAGCTGAGGATGCCGGGAACTTGACCACATAGGATAAAGGTGCGTATCTCCTGAAATATTTTTACATTGTACTTAGAATTTAAAGACGTTTTTAATTTCAAATAAACAGCATCTTCACTACATATTTTGTAACTTTAGATATCAAGTAAGTTTGTAAGGTTTATGATCGAATCAAGATATCAGAGACCAGGTTTTGTTACAAGTTACTTATTATCTTAACGTATTCCTTCGATAACTTCTTTAGTACACACGTACAAAAAAAAATCTGCGCCAAATCAGAAGCATTTACTTGTAGGTTTTTCTCTAAATTAATGTATTCATATATTTACACTTAGGAAAGCTTAGTGATATAAACACTGCGACGTTTCGCCTCCTCTGGTTTGGAATCTTCAAATTCTACAGTTTAATTACTAAAATTAGAAATTATTACTATGTGAATACATGAATTTAATTTTGTTTTCTTTTAAATGACAATGTACCTATGTACTTGTAGATTGTAATATAAGAATTAATTTCGATAATTAATCCGTATAGCATGAAGAAGCTTCATACTACAGATGAATTTGAAACAGCAATATCCTATAAGAAAATATGTGAATTAGTGAAAGACAAATTATTCAATTATAATTGATTTATTATGATTTCTTAATTTCCTACATTAACAAAATAATATTCTCTAACAAAATCTACTGCTGCTAACACAATTTAATTTTCTAAATTACAAATATTTTAATTTAATTTCCTCACAATCAGCAGAAAGGCTGATGACAAAATCTCGCATGACTTGGTGCATACAGAATTTTATTGATTATCGTAAAATCTGTTCTATCACTTTTTACAATTAATTAGCAAATTAACTTTTGGCGTGACAACTGGCAGTGACGATCATTTTAATGTAACATCAGACAGTCATAGATGTGTCGATAAAAATTTTCTGTTGATAAAGTGCTCGATTTTGGTGCCGTTTCGTGTTACGGATGAGTATTTTCTCAGAGCACTTTGTTAGGTTTAAAACACACATAATTGTATAATTATTTCAACAAATTCACATGGAGCATGTCACAAACAAACATACAAAACATGTAGTTAGTATATTGTAGTACAAACAAAATTACACCTAGTGTGTGTTGTTGGTTTACACCTCCTATAAGAAGGCTTAATTATCAAGTAATTAAAATAAAGTATTCTTTTATTGCCGCACACTAAATAATTTTATTTTATTTGAACTATTTTCTTTTACAACCCAACTAGTTTTCTCACTTTTAGGGATAGGTAGAGGAAGGTCTACTAAATGTAATTACAATATGATAACTCTAGTTAGAAAAGAATAAAAATCTGTTAGATACTTAGCTATTTCAAATATCATTTCATTTATTTGAGGATCATTGGAAATTTTTCAAAAATCATTAAAACTGGCACTTTTTTTTTTATTATTACATTTAAGACATCGCCCTTCTACGAACAAAGTACGTATCTATACACGGTGTTTCACGGTAAGTATTCTATTAGATTTTATGGTGAAATTACAAATAAATTGAAGCTGAAAATTTGGATATAGATTGTTTCAGATGTGCTCTATTTAATGAAAATAATGACACCGTTGTAGCTGTTCCATATATACCTAACGGAAGTTGAGATCAACTTTGAGATCAATTTTAAGTAGAACGTCAGGTTTTTTATGCAAGAGTCGACACTTAAGGGAAACTTTCAATATCATTCACTAACTCTAAAATTAATGCTTTTTGAGCTATTTTGATATTAATAAAATCTTTTGCGAAAACTAATCCAAAATTGAAAATTAATTACACCCCATATGGTAACTTCCAAAGTAACTAATTTTTTTCTAATACGTTTAAGAGAGGTAGAACTTGTGTGTAGATAAATTGTATAGATAGCTCAAAAAACGAGGTCAAACTTTGCAACTTCAATTTTCATTATTATTAATATTCATTAAAAAGAACACAATGTATATGTATTATATTATTAATGGTTTTCTTTTTTAATAATATTTCTTCTTGTATTAGCATTTCCTATGGCTAAAATTTAAACTTCTTGAGTAATTTCAAGTTTCACCTTTAACAACAAAGTTATGTACTATACGAGGATATATTGAAAAATTCTTAGCCTACTATAGAATCAAACAAAATTTCAATGTCAAAATATTTTATTACTCAACATATTCTCCTCTCAATTAGATACATTTATTACATCGAACCTGCAACGTCTCTAGACCTTTAAAAAAAATTTTTCTTCTTGCTCTGTTCTAGTAATTGAAACTCTAAATCACGAATTTTTTGCATGGCAACATGAGATTTGTGTGCAGAGGCGTTGTCCTGCAAAAACAAAACACCTTTGGATAGCTTTCCGCGTCTTTTCTCTTTAATATTTTCCCGTAGAGTGGTCAGTAATGTCGAATAGTAATCTCCAGTTATTGTTCTACCCTTATCCAAAAAATCAATCATGATTACTTCATGGCAATCCCAACAAACTGAAGCAAGAACTTTTCCAGCAGATTTTTGGACACGTAACTTCTTAGGTCTTGGAGAACCAGAGTGTCGCCATTCCATCGATTGTTGCTTTGTTTCTGGATTGTAGGAATGTACCCAAGTCTCATCCATAGTAACAATTCGGTTTAAGAAGTCTACATCGTTTTCAAATCGAGCACAGATCAAACGCGATGCTTCTACCCTTGCACGCTTTTGGTCAACATTCAAACATTTGGGGATCCATTTTGCAGCAATTTTTCTCATGTCTAAATTGACGTGAACCATATAATGAACGCGTTCGTATGAAATATTCAGTGCTTCAGATATCTGTTTTAGCCCAATTCGACGGCATGATAAAATCATGTCATGAACTGCATCGATATTTTCGGGGTGTGACACAGAAACTGGCCTTCCCGATCGGTCATCATCCTCAATAGAAAATTTACTCCTTTTGAAGCTTGCATTCCAATTTTTGACGGTCGCATACGAAGGACATTGATCACCCAGGGTATTAACCAAATCTTTGTAAATCTGCTTACCTCTTAACCCTTTTAAATACAGGTACTTGATGATGGCTCGATACTCCAATTTTTCGATTTTCACAATTTCGGTGGACATCTTTTTTCATTTAATTTATTGCGTGACTCTGGTTTACTTGTTTGACGTCAAACTTTACACTGACACTTCTAATAAGTTATTGTTCGTTGCTATGGTAACGCAATATTTTGTTTATGCAAGGAACTGGTCTATGCTAACTAGATATCAATACATCCTCGTATATCATCAGTATGCAACATCTAGAACTTTCTAGTCTATAGTTCTTTCAAGGGTGGCGGTAGAATTAAAACACAATCATTTAGTTTTTTTATTGTGTAAAGACCTTGGCCAATTCCGATTTTGACAAAAAAAACTTCAATAAACATTTTGAAATATAAATTAACCAAGACTAAAATTTGTTTATTGAAGATGAAGCCCACATCTGGGAAGTGAAATATGACGAATTTTCAACTAAACATCAGTCGTATTCTTATTCTACCACCATGTTTGAAAATATTAACAAATAAAACTTATCCGGAATAACGGTTTAAAATTATGGAAAACCATGGTTTTGTATAAATTTTAATTATTTATATAATAAATATTACCAAAGGATTTTGTACTGAAAACCAGTTATGCTTACAAAATATGTAAACGTATTTTTTTCTGTGTGACATTCATATTATTTGAATAATTCAGAATAATTCTGTTTTCCACGTTATTTTATGCTATATTTACTGTACAAAGACTTTTTACGATATTGTTGGTTTATTTGGCAAACTACACTTTGAACTTCGAACCTGTGGTGTTAGCTTTGACTTGCTCACGACTTTTATGCGCCAGAGTAACGCCCCGATGTATAAAAAGCCGTCAACTTTAAGCATTTATAATTTCAGGCTTAAACTTTAAAAGAATTTTCTCCAAAGCCGTAAAAGTCGGGATGTATTTACTAAAATGGAAACCTCCATTAACAAAATAAATTTCTTCTTGTAATTTTGTTATTATTGGGCACTACATCGTACAAAAGTAATTGACATGTATCAAGAGTAATTATTAGTTTATAAGAATAGTTAAACTTAATTAAAACTTCACTACAGTATTTTTTGTAAAATTAATTGATTGTTTAATACTAACTTAGTTTAAAAATTTCTAATAAAAGGTAAGGTAACAAGAGAGTCATGTTAACAGGTTAGCTATTAAACTTAAACATATTTTATGACTATGTACAAAAATAGTAGATCGGCTACTTCAAAATCATTAAAATTAAATGTAGGATGTTTTTTTGAAGTTGACGCAAATAATGCATTTATTCGATTAAAGCTACTAAACTTCTCTTATGTAAGAATTGAGGAGTCATTATTGAAACAAAAACGTCTTCCGTGATTGGACCGTGTCAAAAAGGTAACCGTAGTTGCAAACGTTTCGCCACCTTATCGTAAGGGGCTTCATCCGGGCAAGAAATTTTAAACCAACATTTTTATGGAAGCCTTTGCAACCATTGCCTTGGAAACTTCGACGTTGAAACAGAAAGTATGGTTTAGGTATGTTGATGATACTTTCATCATTTGGCTTCATGGTCTTCCTTATTTAGATACGTTTCTTGACCATCTCAATAATCAACATACTGACATCAAGTTCACAATGGAAATTGAATAAAATCATTGTCTCTCTTTCCTTGACGTACTTGTCACCCGGAAATCCTACGTCGAATTAGGTTATTAGGTGAATCGCAAATCCACTCATACTGACAGATACTTACATCGCTCTTGACACCATCATCCTGCTCAAAAAAGGACTGTTGTTGAATCTCTAGTTTTTCGAGCATTTTCTATATGCCATCCCGACAGTCTCAATTTGGAACGACCTCATGTAACTAACCCTCTCATTGCTAACGGTTACAGCAAACTATTTATCCAAAAAGTCATTAAACGTCGCTCCCATCCTCGCCCTCAAAGTTTAAAAAAGGTTTCTTCAAAAACGACAGAAACAATTACAGTCTTTCTCCCTTATCACAAGGTTACTGATCGAATAGGCAAGCTTCTTTGAAAAAACGGCATTAAACCTATTTTTACATCCTCTAACAAAATCTCACAATTTTACCTTCCCCTAAGAATAAGTTTCCGACTCTCTCTTCTCAAGGTGTATATCGTATTCCTTGTTCATGTGATTTAGTGTACATAGGTGAAACTGGTCGCTCTATTTGTGTAATTTTTCTTTCGAATCTTTATATTCTGATCTATTATCATCAAACTTAAATGAAATAATTTACTTACCCAATATAAACGATAAGGTACATCTTATGAATCACATTTTGGGTAATATTTTTGATAAACACATGCTACTTGTCACAAAACGCTTTACAAAACCGCCTGCTCCGTGGTTAACTGATACCATTAGAAGAATGCAGAAAATAAGCGATAAAGCATTTTTTAAGTATCAAAACACAAAACTAGAAAAAGACAAAGATTTCTATAAAATATTGCGAAATACGGTTAATTTAGCTATTAAAAAGAAAAGAAAATGTACTTAAACTCAAAATGTCTTACCAAAAACTCTCGAGTAATATGGAAAGCTTTAAAACTGCTAATGTTTATACACCTCCCAATCCTGTAGTGCCATCTCACTTACAGAATGTTGAAGCAATAAATTCTTATTTTGTTACATCTCTTCCTGCATCATCACCTCCGGAACTACTGACTAAAACAGTAGAAGAATATTTATCTACCATATTGAAAAACTCTTACCCTACTATAGAACCAAACAATATTTCAATGTCAAAATATTTTATTACTCAACATATTCTCCTCTTAATTGGATACATTTATTACAGCGAACCTGCAACGTCTCTAGACCTTTTAAAAAAAATGTTTCTTCTTGCTCTGCAAACTAGACCTCCACAGCTTCTATTACCTCCTTGTTGGAAGAAAATGTACGACCTTTTAAACTGTTTTTCAGTTGAGGAGAGAGGTGATAGTCGGACGGAGCCAAATCGGGTGAATAAGGGGGGTGTTCTAGTAATTCAAATCCTAAATCACGAATTTTTGCATGGCAACATGAGGTTTGTGTACAGGGGCGTTGTCCTGCAACAACAAAATACCTTTGGATAGCTTTCCGCCTCTTTTCTCTTTAATATTTTCTTGTAGAGTGGTCAGTAATGTCGAATAGTAATCTTCAGTTATTGTTGTACCCTTATCCAAAAATCAATCATGATTACTCCATGGCAATCCCAAAAAACTGAAGCAAGAACTTTTCCAGCAAATTTTGGACCAAAACTTCTTAGGTCTTGGAGAAGCAGAGTGTCGCCATTCCATTGATTGTTGCTTTGTTTCTGGATCGTAGATATGTACCCAAGTCTCATCCATAGTAACAATTTGGTTTAAGAAGTCTACATCGTTTTCAAATCGAGCACAGATCGAACGCGATGCTTCTACCCTTGCACGCTTTTGGTCAACATTCAAGCATTTGGGGATCCATTTTGCAGCAATTTTTCTCATGTCCAAATTGACGTGAACCATATGATGAACGCGTTCGTATGAAATATTCAGTGCTTCAGATATCCGTTTTAGCCCAATTCGACGGTCTGATAAAATCATGTCATGAACTGCATCGATATTTACGGGGACTGACACAGAAACTGGCCTTCCCGATCGGTCATCATCTTCAATGGAAAATTTACCTCTTTTGAAGCTTGCATTCCAATTTTTGACGGTCGCATACGAAGGACATTGATCACGAAGAGTATTAAGCATATCTTCGTAAATCTGCTTACCTCTTAACCCTTTTAAATACAGGTACTTGATGATGGCTCGATATTAAAATTTTTCGATTTTTACAATTTCGGTGGACATCTTTTTTCATTTAATTTATTGCGTGACTCTGGTTTACTTTTTTGACGTCAAACTTTACACTGACACTTCCAATAAGTTATTGTTCGTTGCTATGATAACGTAATATTTTGTTTATGCAAGGAACTGGTCTAGGCTAACTAGATATCAATACATCCTCGTATGTGTTTCTCTTTTCTTTGGCAAATGTAGAAGACATTACTAACGCTATTGCTTTAATTAATACTAAGTCCATTGGGTATGACGGATTGAGCATTGAAATGATTAAATTGTGTTGCCCTTATATTATAACATTTATTTTACATTTAGTAAACACTTGTCTGTTTGAAGGCGTTTTTCCTGATCCTTGGAAAGTGGCAATTATCAATCCTATCCCAAAATTATCTGCGCTCTTACATTACAAGGATCTAAAACCTATAAGCTTACTACCTATTTTATCAAAAATATTAGAAAGAATCGTGGAACATCAGTTAAGGTATTTCTGTGATAACATAAAATTCTACCTACCACGCAATCTGGATTTCGCAAGGGCTTCAGCTGTGAAACTGCATTAAATAAAATTATAGACGATATTGTGACAAGTACAGATCAAGGAAAAATTACTGTTTTAATTTTATTAGACTTTAGTAAAGCTTTCGACACCCTAAATCACGAAATTCTCATCAGCAAGCTAAAATCAATAGGTTTAGATCCTGTAAGTTTAAACTTTTTTAAATCTTATTTACATAGAAGGGAACAACGTGTGCAAATCAACAATAAATTATCTGACATTCAATACTTGGACACAGGAGTTCCCCAGGGTTCCATACTGGGTCCGCTTCTATTTTCTCTATACACCTCATCGCTCCCACATTATATAAAGCATTGCCAGTATCATTTCTACGCGGATGATTCTCAGCTTTACTACTCCTTTTATGAGCATGAATCTGAGGATGCAATCTCGAAAACCAATTATGATCTAGAACAAATTAATAGATTTCTAGAATCCCACAACTTAAAATTAAACGCTGAAAAATCAGACTTAATAGTCTTTGGTCCCAATACAGCGAGATGCAGAGTTATAAATAAACAAACGTTTAAACTATACCTGAACAAAACAGTTTTGAGTCAGAAAAATGTGGGAATACTCATTGATCACAAATTAAAATTTACTGATCATGTGACTAAATGTTTACAGAAAGCTTACATCTCTTTAAAAACAATTTATTGTAGCAGACATTATTTACCACTGAAAACCAAAATCATGCTAAGTGAAGCATTAGTTATGTCATCCCTTAACTTCTGCAAATCAGTGTATAGCCCATTTCTAGATAATTATAATCTTCAACGGCTCCAAAAACTGCAAAACTTCTGTATCCGTTTAATCTATGGCATTCGTAACTATGACCATGTTTCACACAAACTTCTTACGATTAATTGGTTAAATATGAAAAATAATGTGCTGCTTCATTCAGCAGTGTTCTATCATAAAATTATAGTACTTCAAAAAACCTCCCTACTTGTACAATAAGATATAACAATATACCCTGATACATTTAAAGCTCTGCCCATTCTGCAATTTAAAAAGGCATATAAAGAATTATTATTTAAACAACAAACAAACAATATTTCATTATAAAAATACGATAATATATTGTGCTTAGAAATTCGTTCTTTCGTTCCTACTCAGTATTTTGCTGATATGTAAATTAAACTAGGTTAAGTGGCAGAACAGACGAAAGTCTGAACTTCGCCTAGAGGTTTGCCATTTTATTTTTTTTTCTCTCTTTGTACTTTAAAATTGTATGTCTGTAATATAATTATATTTTCTATTGTATGTACAAATCAGGTGGCAAATAAAGTCCTCATTATTATTATTATTATTATTATTATTATTAGTAAGCGTATTTCGCAACATCACCGTTGTGTTAGGTTAAAACACGATTCCAAGTCTGCTGTGGCTGAGCATCATTTCGATACTGGTCACAAAATAGATTTTGACAATTCCGCTTTGATTGTCAAATTCTTTTCTTTTTCAATAGGAAAATCTAAAATCTGGTTGACCAATTGATTACGTGACTTTTAGTTGTCTACCTTAACTTTCTTTTTGTTTGTTTTAAGTTTTTTAAGTTTCTCGCCCTGATGTCGCTCATTACGATAGGTGGCGAAACGTTGACAACTACGGTTACCTTTTCGCCACGGTTCAATCTCAGAAGACGTGTTTTTTATCAACAATGACTCCGGCCGTGGAAGCCTTAATTTTTAAACACTAATGCCCTAACTCTAACATGATTTAAATCACTTGCTACATAAGATTAAAAAATTAAGATACAATTTTTATGAATGCTACTTTTATTCTGAGCACTATTTTGAAATTAATATTACTTTTGTATTTATTTGTGATGACTGTTATACATGTTAATTTTTATTAGTACGTATTTTATTTTATAAACACATAATGTGAATAGTATTAAAATCACTATTTTTTTTAGAAATCCTCTTCAATATAATTAATGACTTAGTTTGCGTCAACGATTTCATTAGATTAAGTGATCGTTTTCGGTACTGGTACAAAATTGCGAACAAAAAGTGATAGAACGAATGTTACATTTAGATTAATTGTATTCTTAATTTAACAAATACTATGCCAATTTTACACCGATTTAACGATTCCAAACAACATTTAGTTACCGATTGATTAATTTCTGCGTGATGTAGTAAACGTTATCACTAATTTGGAAATCGTATTTTTGTATTAAAGCAAAACAATCTAAGTGGAACTAAAATACTTGAATTGTACGTAGCACAAACAATGTTAATTACAATTTTTAACTTTGATTGGGAATTATAGCCATTATGTAAATTAATCTTTAATCAAATGAGTTTAATAGAGTAAACAATAATCCAATGTTTTTGTTTCAACTAATCTGTTAAATTAAATTGAGCAATAATCCTCTAATATTGTATCAAATTTAAGAAGAATATATCTTTGATTGATCAACATTAACAGAAATATGTTATTTTTGTGCAATGGAAGACACATCGTGCGGGTGTTTAATAAATCGTACAGCATTTATTTAATGACAAACGTTTCGTTACCAACGATTTGATTTAGAACGAAATATTTTTGCAACATGCAAAATTGTACTGCAGCTGTGCGATTTTATTTTTTACAATTTTTTTTCACGCCAAAACAGAAGTGATTACGAACAGAAATAGTCACTGATTTGTGTCTTCCTGTTTCAGTTGATAAAACCTTTATACTAACAATCATTTAATAAACCGACTAAAAAATTACTCCCGAAAATAAAATCAATACAAAGACAGAAACAAGGAATTAGACAAAACTGAAGCAATAAATATAGAATAAAAAATAATACAATTATTTACTTATTACTTATTCACTTTTAATAAAAATTACGATACGATATTATACATGTTTATGTATTTGTTGAGTTGTAACATGATGTACGGGAGGAAAGGGGTTGTTTCCTTTCCATATTGACGAAGTTGTAAAAGGTACTTTATACAGATGTATATCTAAATTGTTACAATTTTGTATAGTTAAAATTTTTTTTTATGCTTTTCATTAAAATAACTGAAATCATCTGCCTCGTGTCATGGTCGTGTAATTTAGAGTGAATGTGCTAGTTTTTGGACTGTATTTTTTTAGTCCGGGATGTAAATGGCGCGACTATCTTTTTAGTTTAATTATTGAAGTGCGCAATGAATAAATGAGAAAATCATATGCACAAAACTTAAAAAAAATAAGGTCTAGTCAAACACGACACACGAGACAAAACTTACAAGCAACAATTAAATCAGGGTTAAACACAACCCCAAAATGCCTACAAATAAAAATAACCCAAATTCTTATGATATTCGTAAAGTTCGGTGGACGCTCTAACATACCCGGCATCAACTCAATGCAAAATTACGCTTCAAAAACAAAACAATCGTTAAGACAAAATTTGTATGAACAAAAATTAGAGAGAGTCTTAATCAGTTATCAACATCATTAAATTTTTGATGTTATTATTTTCTTCATAATTCTTAGATGGTTTAAGAAATACCGCACATAGCGGTTGAAGCGAATAATAAACAAGGTGCTTACTTAACCTGTAATACAACCTTCTCATATGAACCTTTAAAAACATTGGAAACATATGGAAATGAATAAATGTCAGGATTCGAAATAAACTCGCAAGGTTTAAACAAGAAATATAAACAATCATGCACCATCGTAACAAAATTTCATGATTCTTACTCGTCCATCTGGATTCGAATAAATCTTCGACAACGCCACAAGCGACTAGGTCGTAAAGAATTCTTTACCACTGCCCGGGGAGTACTTGTGGCGGCGTATGATTTAAGCGTTAATAACTAATTGACCATTGTTTTAAGTTTTTATATCTTGGTTGGGAACTTACATTATCAAGACGCATCTGTTAAATAAAGGTAAAAGTCAATTCTTTCAAAAACTGGGTGAGCGATGTTAAAGTCACAAACTTGCGGGGTCGTTTTTCCGTATCATTTGTTTAAACAGGACGTGGAAACTTCCATGGACCTGTCTTGGTGATACATGCCAAATAGTTAGAAAAGTCGTCTAATTTGTTTTTGAATTAGTGGTGGTTTAATTAATTATTGCTATTTTTAGATTTATTTAGAGATGTCAATCTAATCAATGGTTTTTTTGGACGTTTACATCAACTGGATGGCAGCAATAAATCCAGTAAGGATCTACATTAATCTTAAATCTAAGTAGACTAATACAATTAATAAATTAACAAAAATAACGTCACAATGATAAAAATACAAACTTCTATTCGGACAAACTAATAATATTGTAAATATAGAGGGTATACAGCAATCAGTCAATGTGTCATCGTACACAGCAAAAACGTAATTATTATCACTACGTCATTTTTCCATCTCCAAAATATGAATATACTGCCAATTTATCACAATATACCTCACTAAATTTTTAGCTTCTTGTGTAGCTATGGATTTATTTATTTATTTAATCGTATGGTACATTTTAATATTGTATTGTGATGTAAGTGTTATGTATGGTGCCCCAGAAGATCAGTATAAACCTGTACAGTGTGGTGATGAAACCGTGTGCAATTGTGGATTGGTTTGTCTTGGCAAAGCATTTGCTTCTAGGTTTACGAAAACCACTAAAACCTAAACATGCCAACCCGTACCCACCCTAGTATTCATATGTAATAATATTAACCAAGTGTGTAAACATTATAGAAGGTAAATAAGAACATAAAATATAACAGCACAGCCATTGCATGACGACACATAATAGACCAGTCCAAGCGCCAGTCACGACAATGACGGAAAAAAAGTAGGTTAAAGAAATAATAAAACAATCTCATCTCCACAGTGTGTTTCCTGTAAAAGTAAAATATCGACCTTATTCCTGAAACAGATATTAGACAAGAAATCTGATTTGTCCTTACTCAACCCCTCAACACCAATTTGCAGAATATTTGTTGTGTGCCCTATATTAGTATGTGATTGTGTTTTGTGAAATTGTGTTGTACATTTTTTCCTAATTATCCGGGAGGGTCTTGATGACCAGGTCCGGAAACCAAAGTGGTGATTCTCAGGAACAACATGTTTTTCTTGTTGACCAAGGTACTGATCACCTTCCATATTTTATATTTGCACCAAAAACCCCTAAAAACCCACAAGAAAAAACTCTAACTAAAATTGACGTACGTTTTGACGTTTAATTTAATTAACGATGGATAAATCTTATCGAAGTATGGCATTGGTGACTAACCATGGCACATTAGTACAGACAAATATTGCATAATATGGGCCCGAGATGGGGCCTATTCTCTAAACAATCTGTTAAAATTAAAGGCTTTTAAATCAGTGGTATCAATGGTTACATGTCAAATTCATAAATCTAATTTCAATTTCTTTAATGGGACGCACTGTATATTTTAATAATATTTAGTAGCCCTTTGTTTTCTGATACATATTAAAAGTATCTTGTATCTTAAATTTCTAGTCGGTACAGGTAAATTCGATAAAGCTTTTACTAAAATTTTTTGTATCCTTAATAGTAACGAAAATAAGTAGTGGTCAAAATACAACAAAAAACCCTGTGATGTAACCATTGTTAGGGACAAAGCGGATAAATTTCCTCCAACTAAAAAAAAGTGTTTTGCCCGTCCATGTTATCTTAACCACGCTTTCCCTACTCATATAACTTTAGTAATTACATAATCAAATATTAGCGTAATCCCATAGCTGGATTAGCGCGTATAACGTTATTTCGGGGACTGAATCCCTACCTACAAGTGATTATTTTTTCATCTGTATTTTTTGTACGATTCTTTGATCATAATACGTTACCTAAGCGTTGTCTTAAGATCTCAAATCGCCTCCTGTAATTCACAAGAGATTGTAGAATTGCAAACAAACACCGAGAATCACTCGCCAGCGGTTTCCTCCTTTTGAGACTCTTCAGGAATGAGGTACTCAAGTGTAATGTTGTACAAGATGTGGTGTCGAGTTATTACCCAAAGTTAGGCAAAGTTTTAAAAGTAATAAGAATGGTTAAAACAATCAATGTATTTCCTTAAATAGGTGTACAATATTAATTACAGGTCTTGGTTAAGTCAATATAAAGTAAACGTAAATTTTAGAAAATTATTACCTTTCACAAAAGTTTCAAATGATAATAAAAGATAAGAGGAGTAATAATTAAATTACTTACCTACACAAATTTAGGAAAACGTTGAATGATAACGATCTTATCCCTCAATTGCAGTAATGTAGACGTCTTTACTTCAGTTTTAGATATTTCAAAGTGACGCGGTAATTTACGTTTAAGTTCAAGTGCACACAGTATTTTACATCGTTGCTCTAACAAAAACTTTTAACCGTAAAACCAAAAAATAACTTTAAGCAATGCAAAATAAATTCTTCAAAGATTGTTAATTTGTTACTTCGGTTCGGCCTTTAGGATGGAAAGCTGATATACGCACTTTTCTAGTTTTAAAAAAATTATACTTACAAACTTTCGGATAGCAAAACTTGAATTGGAATTTAAACTTACAACCAAGTTCGATCATTCAAGTCCTAAACAAAAAATATACATTTTTAACAAGTTGCAGGATAAATCGATAACCACTTAAAATTTAATAAATGTGTAGTAGAACGCTATTGATTAAAAGTTTAATTTTTAATAATATTCTTAATTTTTCTTTTTTTTTTACAAAGCTTTTAAGAAGTAGAAGTTATTTAAATCAAATTTTTAATAACCTATCCATCGTATCCACAATGAAATTTATCTCTTGCTTGATAAAATCATAACTTTTGTTTAGAAATACTAATGTTTTGAAAGTTTTCTTCATTTTGTAAAAAACTGTATTAATTGATAGTACACTTTTAACTTAATTAACTCCAATAACTTCTACAACTAAAGAAGTTAAATTTTAGCTATACATTAACTGCTTCTACCTAAATGTAATCCACATTTACAAAATGTTCGAATTGTATGTAAATGGTTGAGATTACTTTTATTAATGATCTGGTCTAAATTACATTATAAGCGTTCAATATGGAATTATTATTAAACTAGGAAAGTTTAGTGTAGTGTGGACTTAATCATTATGTAATGATAAAGTGTATATTAATGACTTAATATCACATTAAACAATAGATACTCCATAAACGTCCACTTTTATAACAATTTAAAGTTGTTGTTTGATAAATTAATTCTCGGGTAAAAAGTATTATCCAAACGAGTGTTTAAATTTTCATTTTGATTGTGTCAGGTGTGTCCACTTTTGCACTACTAATTCACTAAAGTTTATTTTAGTTGAGCATTATTTCATTAAGCACTTGAGATAGGTGTATTTTGGTGGTATATTGTGACATTTAAACATAAGGGAACCCGATCTTTGTTAAAATCTCAACAGACCCAGATCAAAATTAAATATATTTTCATCAAAAACAAAGTAAGTGTCAGTTACTGAATGCAAATTTACTTAGTTTTAATGTCTATTTAATGCCATCCTGTTTTTAATATTATTAATTATGGGCATATCTCGTAAAACTTGTTCCGTAGAATATCGAATATCTACAAATTTTATATGCATAAAATAAGTGGAATTTGAAGTCATCTTTAAGGATGAATTTTATTAGCTCAGCACTACTCTATATACAGTAACGTATATGACGCTAACTTATGTTACATTCGATCGTTAAATATTAAAAAAGTCGCCAAAGACGGACACATAAACAAGCTAACTTAATACTGATACTGTTGAGTTATGAGTCCAAATTGCAACAATAAAGTAATACATTCGGTAACTTAAGTGGCCTTAATAAACACCTAGAAGATGTTAAACGATTTTATTGAAATTTTCAGGACACGTCTATTTTCATGAAACAAAATAAAGATTAAAAACCAAAGAACAAAAGCTTAAAAAGTTTTTTCAATAATGGGTTGCTTCGCCACGACTTGTAATGCAGTCATTTAGACGGTTTGGCATGCTATCAAAGAAGTGATCTATAGCTACTTGTGGTATGTCGTCCCAAGCTTCTTCAATCAGTAGCTGGAGATGGTGTAAGTTATCAGGAGGGTGTGGTAAATTACCCAGTCGCCTACCGATCATTTCCCATACATGTTCAACAGGCGACAAATCAGGCGATCGAGCAGGACATGGGAGAACGGCAATGTTAGCTTTTTCTAAAAACCGTGTTGTACCTCTTGCCGTATGAGGGCGCACATTATCCTGCTGGAAAATGGGGTATTGTAGCCTCTGAATATATGGAAGCCCAACGGGTTGTAGCACATTAGCATTGTAACCAGTTGCGTTTAGGTTGCCGTTAATAACGACCAAGGGTAATCTGCTACCATAACATATCGCATTCCATATCATAACTCCTTGAGTGAGGGCTGTGTTGCGTTCTATAAAAAATGTTGGACTTTTACGTTCTCCACGCATCCGTCTGACCCTACTACGACCATCGTGGGTCCACAAGCACAATCGGGACTCTAAACACAATTTGATGCTATTCTTGCGCCCAATTAACCCTTTCGTTGCTCCACTCAAGTGTGCGTAGACGATGAAGAGAAAGACATAAAAATGGACGATATGAACGCAACCGATAAGATCTTATCCGGCGATAAACAGATGACATCGACATTCTGAGTCCTACACCTCTCATCCAATTATTTGCAATTGATCGAGTTGTTAAAAATCTGTCTCTTGTGGCCAAAACTCTTAAGTGACGTTCTTTGCGATCTGTAGTCTTCCGAGGACGTCTAGATCCTCGGCGGCGATGTTGAACCCCTACCTCCGACCATTTGGACCAACATCTCAATACCGATTAAACATTTCTGTTTACACGACGAGCAATTTCTCTTAGCGAAAGTCCGGCCTCTCATACCAACAATACGACCACGTTCAAAATAACTTAATTGGACAAAATGTTGATGAAAACGAAGAAAAATAATTTACCTACTAACTAAAGAATTTTACTTAAAACAAACTGAAATTAAACAAAAAGTGCGAAATGCGTTTAATAAACTAGATGATGAGATATACGTCAAGAAACCACTATACATGTTCAAAAGAGATTGTTAAAATATTTAGAAGCTAATGGGAGACATTTTGAACACTGATTTTTTTTTAAAGTTTAGTGTTAAGTAACATTCTTTAGTTAGTATGTACCTGATTCTTCTTTGCTTTCTTTATACAATAATTCTATTATTTTAGATTGTTGTTTAGTTTATTTCCTGGCATACTATATACAAAAAATGTAAAATAAAATGAAAATAATATAATGCTCTAAACTAACAAAACGTGCTTTTTAATTTTTGTCAGGAGAACGATATCAATTTTTCAGGGTCGGAATCTGCTAGAGTTTGTAACTCCCTATAAACGTTCGTACATAAAGTGCTTGTTATATAATTGCTTAAACTACAGGCAAATGTCCTCCCGAAAGTCAGTTTTACGACGCTTAAAAAAGTGAATTCTATTAATAGCAAAATAACGGCCACAGTGTGTAATAAAATGAACAGGATTAAATCGACGGAGGAGCCATCTACATGTCAGGGCAATTTTTGGCAACAATTTTAGAGAGTAAAAATGTAATGTTTATGCTAAATTATTATTTCCAATTTACTAATATTTCAGCGTTTATAAGTAATAAGAACCTTTTTTTACCGGAACATAAAATCGAGCAATAAAAAACAATATTACATTTCTGTGTTTTAAAATAAATTATGCCAATAAATAAAGAGCGAAGGAAACATATAATATAAAACGACCCAATAAAAAACTATTGCGATAATAAATACTATCACATAATACAGAAATATAAAATTTCATATCCTTTGTTTATTTAGTTGTAAAATCTTAACTAATCAGTAACTCAAAAATATTTTTTCCTTTTCCTTTCATGTTTGTACGAAAAAAGAAATAAATTGCCACGCACGGATGCTACATATATTTTGTTGTGCTTTTGAAGAGAAAGTCTACCCAACCCACTCTGTCGATGAATTTTTTTGTTTATTTTTTATTTAAAAACTAAATCTGGGTTTTAACATGATTACTTTAGATTAAAATAGAAAAGCTGATTATAGCGCTTACATGAGTAGTTATAGTTCTGGTGAATAACTACTTCTCATATACAGCTTTTTTTGTTGTTCGTCTATTGTACGATTGTTACGTGATCAAATCAAACCCGAAATGTTTTAAAGATAGTTAAACCCTGTTAAAAGCGGACCAGAAATTAAAATCGGAATAATTATAACAATTATTATCTAACCCTCTTATTAGGAAGTGTCTATACTGAACCGGGAACAGACATATTCTGTATGTCACTAAGTGCTCTTGAGAAATGCAAATTTTTTTAATATAACCTTCCTTAACAATAATAAATAATAGAAGTTCAAGCATGAAGTCACTCTTAATTTGGCCAGCAATTATGGAATTAAACTCCGGTTTTATTTATATTTAAAATATTTTATGATTTATTGTACTAGGCTGAAAGTACACTTATTGTGAAATACGTGATGTATTATACGTCGAGAAATGGAAAAAATGAATTAGGCGTTTTTCACGCCCGTGCCCGTGGTACATTCTGTAGCAAAACAAACCAAAGTGTAAATGTGGTGTGTGGCTGCCGTAAGCATGTATTTAAAACTAAAAACAAAAACCAAGAAAATTCGATGGCTCTCCCGAATGTAGAATATCTTGTTGCATTGATAAAGCACGTTTTGCGTTCTGGCATATTTCACACTGAGTGATTTAATCGCAAGCAATAGCGTTCTTAGTTTTACGCCGACGTCTCGCCAGCGTGTTTTTAGGCGTCGGCGTGATTACATTTAAATCAATGCCTTACGTTATAACGTAAAATGCGCCGCGTAAGATACGCAGCGCTTAAAACGCTAGTGTACTTTCAGTCTTCGGCTGTAGTTAGTGCAAATTGCAGTGCGGGAAATGGAACCTCCCGTGCATCGAGAGTAACCGGGAAATCAGTAATCTTAGGCTATGAGTAAAAAAAATAAGTTACTCCTTCATCTCGTGCTAGAAACGTACCTTTATTCAATTTATGAGTTCTTTCTGTATTTCGGTGGTGTCTTTGTACATCTTTTGATTTCGCCCAGTTGAAGTTTGAATGCATATTTAGATGGTCATTCTCGTACTGTTTATCTTTGTGTCGGAGATGTGTCCTTTCAGTCTGATGTTTGCGTGCATGTTTTTCTCTGTAGGCCTTCCGGAACTCCTCGCCCAGGCTCTACTGCTCTAAGGATGTTTTTACGGAAGGACCCGGTTATCAGTACAGTTTGTTTCATAATTCTTCCTCCCCTGTTCAAATTTGCTGATTGTCTTTACTGTCAGAACTTTTTATAATGTGATTAATAATAAATTAGAGTTTTTATGGGTTTTAGGATAATACATATTTTTTTATTTTATTGTATAGTGCAGGGATGGGGAAACTTTCTCCTTCGCGTGCCAATATTTACAGACAGAAATGTATGGCGGGCCATTGAAATAATCATCCGAAAGCCTACTACGAAGACAATTTTTCTCATTTTCATTACTGAAAATGTTTGTTTGCACAAATAGCTTGTACCAAACATTGCCATTATTTTTTGGGCGTGTGCAACTATATTTGGATATTGTGTCCTAGATATGGACTCATAAAATTCCAGTTTGCTGTTGTTAAGGAAAATGGATATTGCATTGCATATCAATTAGCTAAAGTTGGAGGTTACATCGAAAAAATATCTAGTGACTGCTCAATTCCCTTGAAATCTTGAAATCTCTTCTCAAATTCCTCGTGCAGTTTCTTCAGTTGTTAAGCAAAACTTTTTAACTTCTCGGCTGAGGCAGGTGATATACTACGCAGTTTGGGAAAATGGGTAAGTTCATTTTTCTCCACACAACTGCAAAACAATTTAAGCTGCAATTTGAAGGCTTTTAAATGCCCCCAAAGCTCATCCAAGGATTGGTTCTTGCCCTGAAGCTTCGTATTTAATTTATTTAGGTGTGACAGCAAATTTGTGAAAAATGCGAAATCAGTAAGCCAATGTAGTTCAGAAATTTGCCTTGCATAGTCAGAAAGTCTTGAATCTCTTTTCTTAAGTTTCACACTCTCTCAAATGCATCACCATCTCACTTTAGTATGGTAGAGCAGATCAGAGAACTCACTTTCGGTGAATTTTAAAAATTCTTAGAATTGTCGATGCATCAAACCCCGCAAACGTATTGTGTTGATAAGTTTAACAACCACACTCAAAACGGGTTGTATTGCAATAGCTGCTTTACACAACACATCCTGGTGTATTAAACAGTGCAGAAATAATACGTTATAATTAGGATTTTCTTTGTAAAATATGCCCATAAACCCCAAATTAATGTCCACCATATTGGGTGCTCCATCCGTGGTAATGTTACATAATTTGTCCATAGGCAAGTTTAACTTTGAAATTCCTTCCAAACAAGATTTGTAAAGAATTTTTCCAGTAGTTTTTGCTTTCAAGGATTGTAAGAATTCTAATTCTTCGGTTACTTTGAACTCTAAATCAGTATCGCTCACGTCTGTGCTGTCGTCCATGGTTAAAGAAAAATATTCAAATGCGTTACAATTCTTTTCCAGCTGTGATGATAATTGTTCAGCGATGGCGTCAACACTATCAGTTATCGTTCTTCGTGATAAAGCTAAAGATTGAAAATATTTACTTTTTTCTGGACAAATAATGTTGCTTACAGCCACCATGCAATTTTTTACGAATTTACCATCTGATAACGTTTTGTTACATTTATCAATTTTGTAAGCTACCACATAACTTGCCAGTGTTGTAGCCTTCTGACCATTAGATTGTCTCGAGAATATGTTCAAAAGATTTTCTCTCTACCTCTGACATAGATAAATATTTCGAATTTACATGTTTTTTTGAGAAGTGTCGAGACAAGTTAAAATCTTTAAAAACTGCAACGGTTTCATTACAAATGAGGCAAACCGGTTTGTCTTTAAATTCTGTAAAAAAATATTTCCACAACCATTCTTCTTTCACTAATTATAGACAAGGTGCATTTGAACTGTGCTTCTATTTATTTCAAAATGGTTATTACTCAAGTATCAAATAATTTGTTCATTTTGTGTATTATGTACTCATGGCCTTTAACTGATGCTTGCTAGTCAATTTTACTATTTACTTGAAATATAAAGATGAAAAAACACAAAGCTCTTACTGATAATAAATACAATGTGCTCTATTATAAAACCTCTTCACGAATAGGAATATATTAAGTACTTTGTGCTTTTACTGTTTTTTTGAGCTGGTCGAATAGTATTAAGTCATAAATGAAATTTTACGTCATATTTAAAAAATAGAATTGATCAGTTTTTCTACACTTTCATTATTATCATGTTGCAGAAAGTTAATCAATTGTTGGATAGGAAGCAGCTTATTTCGACGCTGCCATCTCGACACCGCCGCTTCGACGCAAATCATCTCGCCGTAAACTCGTTGTGACGCTTGTTCATTTCGACGCGAGCTCATCTCGATGCGAACCGATCTCAATGCGAGTTTATTTCGCATAATAAGACTTATATCCTTTATACGCTTTTTGGCTTACAATTTAGTAAAAAATAACCACGTACTTAACATTTGTCCATATCGCAAACAATATGTTTAAATAAAAGTTTTCGATAATATATACTTTACAAAAACTTTTATTCTTTGGCATTATTAGCAGTGAAGATATTCTTAACTAAAAGGTACATGATTACCGTATCCCTCTAATTAGACTTATAGAAAACAAAAAAATGAAATTAAAACAAACGCATTGGTGTTCTTTAATTTTAGTATTTTTTAATCAACTATTGCGGTCTCGATTGATTTAAAAATTGACAGTATATTCAATTTAATATTTACATTTATCGAAAATCAATAGTTTCACAAGTTCTAGTTTTCTTATTCTTTGAAATTACTAGACAACAAATTTTAATAAAGTGAAAATTGTGGACATTGGCCAATTTCGTCTATTTCAAAAAACTGAAGCCGGAATAAAAAGCTGTGGAATAATGCGGGGAAATAAAAAACCAGTAAAAAAAGTCGACGGAATGAAAAGCTACGGGAAAAAAGGCGGCGAAAAAAATTCGTCAGAACAATTATTATTTATAATAGTAATAGTTATTCTATTAATTTTCGTAGTACTTGCAAAAAATGCCCTTGATGTAAATCATATATCAATCACATGCGTTGTTTGCAGTTACAACCAAACTGAAAATATAAAAACACCTTCCGTATCACCGCATATATAATCTTACAACTAGATAGGATCGCGCGAGATGGCTTGCGTCGAGATGGCTTGCGTCGAGATAGGCTCGCGTCGAGATGAGCAGGCGTCCAGATGAGCTGGCGTCGAAATGAGCTCGCGTCCAGATGATATTTAATCGGTTCTACAGCGTGTGATCACATCGATATTTATAGTCCTTCTTGTAGGTCTTGTCGATCATAGCTTTCTTTATTCTTTCTACCCAGATTAATTTTTTTATTTTGTGTATATAAACTTTATTGTTTGTTTTGGTAATCGTGTTTTTCCATTAATTGATTCTGATTTTCTTTGCCTTAGATATTTTACCTGATCTTCTCAGCGCGTCTATTTCTATTACATTTCTTGCTTTTGCTAGTCTTATTCTTATTTTATTTTGTATCTGCAGCAGTTGCTTTAGTTTATATTTCGTCAGTTTTCGTGTGTTTTTTTTTAACTTTCATATCACATATTTTCTTTGTCCATTTCTATAATGGCTTGATCATAGCCAAACTGTAATAAACAAATTTTACAAAGTTGTTATAATTATGAAATGGCAGAGACAGACACTACGATCAGTTATTTACAAGAAAATTTGTGTTCGAATTTCATTTGCACTTGAATGATTGTTTCTAGATCTCCTATATATTATTTTCAATTGTAGATAATTTTCAACCAGTGGGACTTTCTTTGTAGGAGTAGTTTAGTACGGGTGAGGGATGATTAAAAAACACCATGTTCTAGTCTTTTGCCGACGTTTTGACTACGTTGGCCAGTCTTTATCAAGGCATCTAAATTCATTAAATAATATAACAATTAGTGAGAAAAAACGTGGGTTATCTACTAAATTTTTATATCAAAATTAATATAATTTACTAGATAATTGTTAAAATTAATTTTCATATAAAATTAAAACACCATTTTAATCTTCTGCCAACGTTTCGACCAGGGTTTGTCAGTCTTTATCAAGACCTCGAAATTTATTAAATAATATAACATTAGGAATGTTTACAAAAAAATGAAAAATCGTTGAAATATTGTGATAACGTCCAAAATAGTCTTAAATTTAAATATATAAATTTTAGAAAACATACAGTTACTTGTTATGCAGAAAAACTTACCAAAAGTGTCGGCATTTATTCAAATACACAGAACACTCTCTCATTGGCTTGACGTCACAACTCTTATCGTAAATATAGCGTGAAGTACTGTATTGCGATTTTCATTTATAACGAGTGTTCAAATAAAATACTGATACAAAGTTTAGGTTAGAATTCGATGTATCTAAGAAAGTAGTTATAAGGCATTTCAACGCTTTTACCAAAATGGCGTGTGTGGGGCAAACAAACATTTGTTTTCATTCGAGGGTGTGTAATTACTGTTGATTTTTTCTACTTTTAGTGGTTGTTTTAATTAAGTTAGTTATAGAATCTTTGAAAGAGTATTGAAACTCAATTTATGTTTAAAATAACAAATAACAGGGATTCTAAAAAACTTAACACTGGCACGATTTCCTCTACTGCCACAGTTCACTACACAACAAAATGCTGCCATTATGGTAAATTACAAATCAATTAAACGTATAAACTATATTAAAATCATATAACTCAATGATAAAACCCATCTAATTATACGTAACTTTTGCTCTGCAGTAGCCATTTTTAAAGGTCTTTGACAGCTATCTGACAGCGCATTGAAATGCCTTATTCATTTCTGTCAATTTTTAGGTTATATGACACATTTGAATGAAGATGTTTGCCTTTATTTGGACACTCGTTATTTACTATTTAAATTTATGTTTTGTTTGAGAGTTTGCCACTAGCAAACAATCAAAGTCAAAATGACATTTTCAAAAGCTTAGGGCTGCGCATGCGTGGATGAATGTGCGTTTTATATCCTCGTCAAATTCATAGATTGAATTTTGCAGATACTTTTGCGCAAAACATTTTTTGAGGGATTTGATTATTATTACGTGATTCTATAACGTAAATACCATGTGTTTTATTATAACTAACATACGGATTAGTGAGAAAAACGTGGGTTAGTAGACATATTTTAATTGACTAGATAATTGTTAAAATTAATAATGATATAAAAAGTACTAGATAAAAAATGTGTACCTCGTTACTTAAAAAAAATATGTCGAATTAACCCGTTTTTTTTTCTTACTAATTGTTATATTATTTAATAAATTTAGATGTTTTCATAAAGACTGACCACGCTCGTCGAAACGTCGGCAAAAGACCAAGAACATGGTCTTTTAATCATTCATCACTAGTATGAAAATACTCCTACAAAGATGCCCCCCCTGGTTTTGAATTATCTATAATTGTAATTTAATGTCTAATTCAATACGGTAAAATTAATATTGGTTGACAGGTAGTTATTTAAAATCAAGTTTAATTATAACTTCAATTATTTCTCGTTTTAATTTAAAACAATGTTAATGTGGTTACTTACCAAAATAAGAAGTAAACTTAAAAGTAATAACTAAAATATTACACAAAAATAACATTGGATCACCTAAATACAAAATGGAATGCGTTCTGTAGATAAAGTCTTAAACTTTTCAGCACTCCAAATTAAATAAATAAAAATAACTTAAAAAATATATGAAGATACGAAAAATTTATAATACGTGAAATTGTTTTATTTTGTACACAAATCACGTTATCGTGTTATTTTCACAATTTCCTTTTGATAAACGATCGCGTTTTTAAGCTTAATGATTTATTATGAAGCAGTTTCTGGTAGTGTTCGTGAAAAGATGAATGATACGAGAAATTCTTGTATTGAGTAAAAACACTTTTTTAATTTGAACAATTTAGTTTAGACAACGTGTTAATTAAATTTTGTATCGATTAAACGTGACTCATTAACTTAATAAAAAAATCTTATATTAAAAGAACGGCACTAAATAAGATAATAAATGCTATATAAAAATGTTAACGTCATTTACATTTTTTTCTGAAAATCTCAAGTGTCATTCTTCTCGTTCATTTTAACTCAATATTAAGGTTTATTAAAATTGCTATCTTTTCTTTCACTAATTGTTTTGCGAATTATACGTTATTAATAATCGTACATGTAAAGGTTTCTTATAATACTTTTGTTGTTACAGGTTATTGGAGTCTACGGTAATTGAAGGTATGTAAGTACTTAATTTATTTATAATTTATCTGCTCTTCCATATAAATTCAATATAAATTCCGATAAATAATATTGGTGTATTGTATACAACTTGTTGGTAATTATCGGAAATACTATTGATTTAGTATTATTTTTTTATTAATATTTTGACATGATTTATGATACTTATATTAATTAGATACTTAAAACGGAAAAAAACTTTACGGCTCAAATTTTCTATATAATAAGCAAAAACATTATGGTAAAAAATGAAAATTTTTAATGAAATATTATTTTTCACGTTCTACATTGTGTAACAACCAATGTTTATGAAGCGTTAAAAGTAAAATTATATTATCTTATACAATGTACAAGTCACTTGTTAACCTTTTTACAAAAATATAGTAGCTAAAGTTTTAATAAAGAGTGTTACAAATTTACACTTTTTATTTAATTGAACTACAAAATTAAATTGAAATTTTTTTTTGTCCGGTTATCAACAAAAATCAATTTAATTTTTTAACTGGCATCTAATATGGAGTGTTTGTAATATGAAGTACGTCTTTTTGTGGTATGTTTTTCAAATACTACTCAAAATAGACTTCAATTTTGATAGTGTGTCGATAGATGGCATGTTCTGTGCTGTTTCACATGTTTAATTGCATCATAATTATACCTTCATTTTCCGGGCTATTGATCAATGGTGTGTTGGAAGTTTTTCCTTTTCTTCCCGACATTCAGTTTGCTGCTGTGGCCAACATCCTCAGTGGCGTGGTCGTAGAACTCGTTTCAAATTTCTCACTGATGTTTCATCTAGACCAGAAGTATAAATAGTGTAAGCAGATCCAGATCAAACATCAGTCTGAAACATAATAAGTTTTGCGACACCTGAAATTTTAAACGATTTCTACGACTACGCAACTGAGAATGTTTGCTGCAGCAGCAGGCAAAATGTCAGGAATGTCAAGAAGAAGTTGCAATAGACCAGGGCTCTCTAGCCCCAAAAATCATAGTATAAATCTAGACACCGACCGTGAAAGTTTAATTTTTTCCATTAATTGCATCAGTTAAATACTCAACAAGCTTGAGTCAGGCGGTGATATATGAAGAAAAATTAATTGAACAGAATATTAAATAGTAGAAAATAATGTGAAATAACACTTATCAATAAACACTTTTATTTTATTTAGTCTATTACGGTTCAAAATACTCGAACCCGAACGTAGGAAACGACAGGCGGGCATCTTGTGACTTTCTCTTCCTATTGGGCGGTTGTCGGTGCTTCACGAAGCTAAAAATTACACGTAAAATATCAATGTAGCTTCAATAATTGCAAGTTAAATTAGTGTGGAAATATAAATCCGACCGATTTCGCTCAAGTGTTTTGACCTCATACTCTACTCGTATATTACTGGATAATTTCTGGGGGCGCTGGAACGAGCAATTGGGAATCCTTTGCTATAAGAAACGTACCGACTGCCACGGTGTTGCCGACCTCGAAGCTGCCACGGCCGATTTTATTTCTCTCTGTTACCCAGCAGGTGGCGCTTCGTTACGCAGCAGTTTATTTCTTTCAGTTTCCTTAAGAACCTTTTTAACTCACCGACTGAGCCGGACACTGCTGTGCTAACTTTTACAAATACGGGATCTTCCACGAATTTAGTGCGCTATTTCGAGCATAATATTATTGTTCTTTTTTTTAGGTTGTATCGCTAGAGCCGTCACTTTGTTTTGTTTATTCTTATTATTTGTGAACTACAACCGTTACAAGTCTTGACAGGGTGTCTGTACCTTTCGCTTTAAATTATTGGTTTAGTCTGCTTATGGTATTTTTTAGTGTCATAAACAATTATACATGAATATACTTAAACCTTTTTATCCAATTTATATCCTTTGGCAAAACATTTAAAGTTTGTATTTTTTCATAAAATTTATAAAGTTGTTAGTTGTCTCTGATACGTACCAGAGTTTAAGCCATTGTGTCACAATCACATTCAGATTGTCTATACAGGGTGTTAATTAAGTACTTGTACAAACTTTATAGGATGAATCTTTGACTAATTTTAAGATAAAAAGTTCATATGAACGTGGTTCCTCCACGGTTTAGTTTCTGAAATACAGGGCGTTCAAAAAAACTATTTTTTTTTGGTGTTATTCTTATATTTTTTTTTAAGTAACATAGCAATTGGTCGAAATTTGGGATATTGGGTATATTGATGACGAGAAAGTCAAATATTAACTTAATTTATTTATTTTATGTTAGAGGGCGTCACATATAGTGTTTTTCCTGAATATAATTAACCATAACTTTTTGTATGGCATTGTATTTCATTTCTGACTAGGCAGACCTATTCTCCATTCAATTTACATACAAAAGGTATTCTTAGTATTTGTCGCTAAAAGCAGCCGTTATGGATAAAAACAGGTTTGAGGTTAAACCTTTATTGGAATTTTTTTAAGCTTATCATTTTCGAGTTTTAGAAAAATAAGCAAAAAAATTTATCATTTATCAGGTAACAAACCTAGATCATTTACAACACTAAGAAATAACTAGCTTATAACATTTAAACAATTACTGAAAATGACCAAATAAAAATAAATCAGAAACTAAACGGTTACGGACCCATGTTCATATGAACTTTTTATTTTAAAATTAGTCAAGGATTCAGCCTTTAAAGTTTGTACAAGTTCTTAATTAACACCCTGTATAACTTCAACGGTGTATTTCCACCTACCACAACCACATTTGTTGTAAAAGCAACCCAATATGTTTGATTCAATTCAAAGTTTACAACCCTGTTTTTTTTAATTTACTGCTATGGGTTAATTCTACACAAAGCTGGTACTTGTTTCCAGAAAGATCCTAAGTTTTGATCCAAAAATAATTCTTGGAGCGAAAAATTTAGAAGAGATGTAAATCAGGTCCCAACATAGTATTGAATGAGTGTCCCATGTTTTTGTATTCCCTTCTTATACGAAGATGTAACAGTCAGGACACGAAAAATCATTTGATCTATGTGGTTTTAAAACACCCAGTAATGTC
Source organism: Abscondita cerata (assembly GCA_030710515.1). Taxonomy (NCBI): domain Eukaryota; kingdom Metazoa; phylum Arthropoda; class Insecta; order Coleoptera; family Lampyridae; genus Abscondita; species Abscondita cerata. The sequence goes on from JALBCR010000660.1 coordinate 224,867, forward strand.
AGAACGATATTAAGCTGAACATTCACACCCCTAGCATAAATGCTATGTCGTCACTTACGGATGACAATTATCATCTCGTCATAGACTCTCCAATTAAACCTTATAGTCAGTGGGCCCGTGACATAATGTGTCGGGAAACTTGTATACCAGCTTTTTAGATCTTAGGTGTAGAATGCTATGAGGCGTGCAGATCCGCGACATGAGGCTCTACAAAGTTCACCGTTAGATTTGGGCTCATACAATATTGGATGCAATATATTTTTTCAAATTATACGTCAGCTTTTTTGCAGACAGGTTGCTAAAGTATGGTTTAGTTACCAAAGCCAAAAAAAGCTGACATTTTTATTTAGACCCAAACGTTCAAGCCCATACAATTCTCATTGCAATGTGCATTGGCAATTGTATCGTCAGCTTTTTGTAAATTGCTTTTTCTTGATGAAATATCATCAAATTTCAAAAAGCTGACGTTTTGGTTGAAGCGGTGAAAAGTTAAAGGAAAATAAATCCGGAATATATCATATCTCGATTCTTTTTTTAATACTTGCCCTCAAGTCCCAATTAGATTAAAAAAAATTAGAAATTATTGGTGCACAACGTAAACCACGTCAAATTCAGAATTGATTTTCGGGAAAATCGGAAAATTGTTATTTCTTTCATTAATAATATAATAAGTAGAACAACAACAATAATAGAATTTTATAATTAAATAAGTACTACTTTAGGATTTTCCAGACGATTTTTCGGTCAATCATCCCATAGACATCTGCGCATCTAAACAGTTTAAACAAAAAAAATTGATTTTTACTCTTGAAAATTTCTACTCACATGGTGGAAAAATCAAAAACAATTTTTCTGTGATACGGAAATCCCAAGGAATTTCCTATCAATCGTCAACCTGTGCAGAAAAAAACATAAAAAAAATTTTAACTCCCGAAAATTACTAAGAAAACTTAGAGAATATCCAACAGAAGAATTTATTATATTTATTAATCAAAAAAATAACAATATTCCGATTTTTCGGAAAATCAATTCTGAATTTAACGTTGTTTTACGTCGTGTACCAATAATCCCAACAATTTCTTTTTTATTTAATCGAATTGGGACTTGAGGGGCAGAGTATTAAAAAATTACAAAATAGAAAGAAAGAAGAGTATTAAAAAAAGAATCGAATTATGACATTTTCCGGATTTATTTTCCTTTTAACTTTTTACCGCTTCAACCAAAACGTCAGCTTTTTGAAATTTGATATTATTTCATCGAGAAAAAGCAATTTACAAAAAAGCTGACGATACAATTGTCAATGCACATTGCAATGAGAAATGTATGGGCCTGAACGTTTGGGTCTGAATAAAAACGACATCGGATTTTTTGCGCTTTGGTAACTAAACCATACCTTAGAAACTTGTCTGCAAAAAAGCTGACGTACAATTTGAAAAAATATATTGCATCCAATATTGTATGGGTCCAAATATATCGGTGGGCCTCATGTCGCGGATCTGCTCGTTTCACAGCATTATCGTGATGAGAACACAATTTTAGATGTATAACTTTCAAAGAAGTTTGGTGTACCTAAAATAACTTCAGATTAATCTTGCAATAATATGTTGCATTTGAACTTTAAACATTTAAAATGATTTACGAATATTGTTTGTGTTTAGTATTTAGTATTTGACTATAGGAAATACAAAGTTATGAAATGATAACCAGAAATTACGACTTTGAAATTTACTGACCGAACGTGGGTACAGTGATATTATACACATTAGTTGTGAGATAATGCTGTCGTCAACATATCAGTGTTAAAGAGTAAATAAGATATAACACAAAATTTTGAAATAAAAGTTCTAGAAAATGGTTAACATTATCTTTTATTTATTTTTGTTCTATAATTAATGTCCAAAAACAACTATGATGCATTTCAAAACTTTTTGTTAGATGATTAACAGTCTTCTAAATTTTTATTTTTTATTTCCGTTTATACGTCTTTCAATTTCCAAAGTTCATTCTACTCTTTCTTGTATTTTCATAAATGTCGTTAAGTAGTTGTTATATGAATGTAGAAAGCGAAAATTCACACTCACGTCAGAACTCTGTTAAATTTGTTTTAATAAAGTGGACTGTAGCTGTTTTATGTGGTTGTATTTAATATAGATTAGTTGTTTTGTATTACATCTTACCCAACTACCTGCTGCACACACGAACCTAAACTTGTTTGTCATCGGGCATCTACTTTACTGCTACGCGTTTAGTACTATTCAATGGTAACAAAATTTTAAAAATAGTTTCGGGTTTAAACTCATTTTTTTGATATATCTTCCCTGATCGGAAGGTGGTCCAGGCGTCATTTTCTCTTTTATTCGTTGTTTTATAAAAATTTATGTTCTTCACAAATTCATTGTTAATGGAAAAAAATCCAGCATTCAATTTGATTTGCATGATGGAGGAAGATGTCATGGAAAGCTACTAAGTACAATTAATCATATTATAGAAACTGAACAAATTGCTTTATCAACCTTACTTTGATGTGCAGTGGTTCACTCTAATTTTGTTTGTTGTGCAACAAGTGTTCCGACACATTTTAAGTCGCTCGCAGATAGGTCATTTATGTTCTTTGTTAAACGTATTTTCGTGTCCTTATATGTTTCTTTCGTTTAAACTGAATCAGCAACACCAAAGGACCAAAGGACCCCATGGCCATTCGCATTATGTAGTAATTCGCCTTTCAGCCTCCTGGTTGATGACTGTAGGATCGTGTTTGATGCCGTAATAGTTTCTTGACAGATTTTCTAAGCAAATTCAAATTTCGTACTGTGGAATTAAGTCACATTAGGGTGTTAAACACTAGAAGAGTCTGCTGCGATTGCATCAAATTAATTGCCACTATCATTTGTAAAGTTCACTAAATCAGTTAGAAGAAGAGGGCCGATGAAATCGTTTCTGTCTGCAACTAACCTAAACGGCCACCTACTTTACTCTTGAATACATAATTTGTTTCCTGTTTTCGAATTGCACCACTAAATAGCCCACAAAATATTAAGGTTTCATCACAATAACCGCAAAATATCTTATTAAATTGTATTCATGTTGACCAAAAACTATCCGATTTTTCTCTGAAGACTTTATTCGAAGAGTTACGAGTACATACGAGACATAACCCCCGTTATTTCTGACTCATTTTTTTTTGTTTTAAATGTTTTTAATTTTGGTATGAAATAAATACACTTTTGAATCGAAAGTTTTTCTATTGCTAATATTTTTACACTGTTATAAAGGTAACCAAAACGAAACATGTTTATTGCTCTACATTATGGCGAATTCTTAAGGTTTTACCAATTTATAAATCCAGAAAGACTAACCGTAATCAACAACTACCGCCCCATCAGCGTATCAACTACCTGCTCAATAGATCTTGCAGAGACTGATGACAAACTGAGCTTCGTTTGCGTCTGGTACGCAGCGTTATGACAGAGCACATTCGCTGTTCTAATCAACAGGGCACAAAGGATGAGCGTAGTCATAACAATGGCAGTTTGCAGAATAGTCTCAACTGAGGCAATACAGGTAGTCATTGACCTTGGGACTTGGAGGCATGATTCCGTGAAGAGAGGTTGTCAATCAGACGACGAGTTTAAAACGATGAGTCGATAGACTTACTGGGTCTAGCTGAGAGACGCTTGCTGTAGCTTGTTCGCGAACGCCTGCTGAAAAGGAGGCTTGCCGTAGCATGGCAGAAGAGGTGGACTCGCAGCATGAACGGTCGAGTGCTGGTACAGATGGATTTGGCCGCCCTGGAATGTGGGATACCTGATAATTTGACATGAACTTTTTAAGAATTACTTACATAGAATCCAACGCTCAGACTTGCTCCTCTATATGTGCTTAATGTGCTATCGGTGCTTAAAAGGAGTATGGAGATACATGTTGGAGAACGGTGAATAATAAGAGTCTACAGGCATGAAGTCCGGGATTTAGGCCAACACTTAACTAGGTCCACTTCAAGCCTGTCAGAACATCGTCTCATTGCAGTTACGGCTCTTATTATTCACCCCTCTCCAACATTAACTACGGGAAGATTTTGCGACGAACAGACCTTTGGATTCGCAATTAGGATGGTAGCCCCCGGAGGAATTAGAACCCCATTCGATTTCGTGATGAAGAAATTGGTCTTAGTAGTCCCCGACACTGTGATCTATAGGTTACATTTAGTTATAATTTCCCACGGTTGGACTTTTTTATTAGGAGTGCGGACGATTATAGTAGTCAGTGAAATACAGCTCTTTATTCACATCCACGTTTCGACAGGCTGAGGTCTTTTTCAAGGCGTTCTAATAAGAAGGCCCAACCGTGGAAATAACCCCATTATGACATTTGACATACACATCCATCATGGAAGCGGGAGTGCGAATATGATGAGAACCTCCCTAAACTTGTCAGGGAAAGGACGTACGTTGGGAATGGCGGTTCCACAACATTACATCAAGTATATTTTAGTATTACTGTGACTACTTCAGTGGTACCGTTAGCGGATCCTCCAGGAGGTAGATCGGAGCGACTTAGGACGTGTGCTGCTAATCCACCCGAACTTTAGTGGTTTGGACTTTGGCGCGGAAGAGTATGAGGGTACTTCTCGTCGGGGCGCCGTTATTATACAATCAACATTCCCTGATAGCTTAGAGGTCCTGTCCGACCCTAGAAACACCGCCAACAGTTAGAGTGACAGTCTCGAGTACGAAGATGAATGAATGAATGAACTCTAGGCTGGAGTTATTTTGAAAACCAGCGACCTCTTGATCTTGAAAGCGTAACTAAACAATCCTGGGGTGCAGTCTGCCAACCTTCGTGACCAGCTTTTTTAACGCAGCCCTGTGCTTTCCGGCACATTACCGTTGATGGCTTAGCGAAGACTGTGAAAGGAATCGCGCAGTTTGACGGTGATGCACTTGGAGGTTGGTCTCTGAATGGGCTTGTGATGCAAGTCTTGGGGGGTTGGCGGCGCTCCTTAGCGGTTCATTGACGTTCAACTTATTACAGTAACTTCCCCATGATACTTATAACATAGTTATCAGTTGTTGGTCATAGGTAGGACTCTGTTTTAGGTGGGCGCTCTGTTTTGTCAGACATGCGACTTCCAAGCCCAGTTTACTGCTGCTTGAGAAGCGGCTGTAGTGTATGCATTAATGCGTCTTTGAGTTACCAACTGACCAAGGGTAATTGTACCGTGGGCTGGAAAGGTAGCCTCGTGACGATCTCAATTCGAGAGTTGTCGGAACTATGGGTTGTCGGCAACCAAACCGGGGTTGACATTCTTGTCGACCAGGGTTGAATTCGTCGCTGTGAGAGGCGAAGCTTGCACTAGTGACACAAATACGTGAGGCCCTTATGGTCCAAATGTCCAAAGAAGTAATCGACTTTTTCTAGTGCTGAAACATTACAGTCGGAGTAGCGGAGGGAAATATACTGGCACCAACTATATTTTACATCTGTGTTCACGACCTCCCCATCATATGTAAGTTAACATTAGTTATGTACACAGATGATAAGGTAATCAACTAGTTTCGAAAATACAAAATAAAAATAAATCCAATTAAAGCACCGCTCATCCCACTATTAGAATGAATAACGATGACGCACCATCGAACCCTAAAGATGATGCGGTGAAGTATTTAGGAGTTCGCCTACACGCTAATCTAATTAAAAAGTTCAACGAGAGTCATCGAGGTTTTATTATACCCGTTAATCAGTCAAAAAACATTTCTTTGTAAATATATAAAGCGATAGTTTGACCCGTATTAACCTACACATGCCTAGTGTGAAGTTATCATCCTAAAACAGCTTTAAAAAAACTGCAAACTGTGCAAAACGAAGGGCTTCGTATTGCCATTAACTGTCCTTGGTTTATAAGCAACAGACAAATACCGAAAAATTGTCGCCGCGCGAATAAGCTTCTTTAAAAATTTAGTCAAGTGCAAAATTTCAAGTATCTTAAATATTGGGCAAAAGAACATATACAAAAGACTTAATCGTAAGCTTCCACAGCAAATTAATTAACACTAAAATATATAAGTTTGAAGTCGAAGTGCCAAAGCCATGTATTGCATCTTATTTTGCAGAGCTAGAGTGTTCAAATAAAAATTGGGCTGGGCGGGGCATGAAATTTAATTGCTTTATTATTTTTACGTTGTACACAAAAAATTAACGCGAAATGGAAAACGGGCGGTCAGCAAGTTCCAAAAGAATGTTGCATCCTATATTTTACGTTCAACACTTGAAAACGTTGCTAAATTTATATAATTTGTATTTAATACATATTTAACAAATAATGAAAAGTAGAAAATTCTATTTTAAAAACTTTTGTCTACTACGTAATTAACTATTCTGTACGTAAAGTTTGTATTGGCACAGTCCACGATTTCCTATCATTATAATGATTAAACGTGCAACTATTTGTAAAATTCTGAAACAACACTATCACTAAAACCAATTTTTTTGACGAGTTTATTGAACATGAACGAAAACATGATAATTTTTCTTTATTGAAACTAGTAATTAAATACAAATTTTAAAATAATAGTTGTTTTTCAGTTAACTAAGTTTATGTATATTTAGATTTTGATTTTTACATAATAATAATCTCATACTCACAAACTTACGTTAAACATTAGTTGTTGTTTTGTTATAGTAAGGAATGCTAAAGCAACAAGTTATAATTTATATTTCGTAAAGTTCTTATTGAATACTGATTGTCTCAGGTAACTGTCATTACCTTCACATTAAGAGATTTAAATGTTTTGTATTGTAATCCAGGTGATTTAATTTAAAATTTAAAAATTTTGCATAATTTCAATATCAACTGAATATAAAGGTGGAAGTACGAAATTAAATGGTGATTTACGTAAACTAAAATTGGTTTAGGGTGTTATACTTACAAACGATAAACTATAAAATTGTAACAATAGAGACAATTTATATCAAACTAATCAAACGAGGACAAATTAGTGTTAAGCTACCAATAAGTAAAAGAAATTACAACCGGCCCACATAATTCTGAGAGCAGCACATTAAATATATATTTTTTTGTTTGAATTTTTATTGAATTATTCTTTGTTACTTCACATTTTGGGGAGTTACGCGTCTGTTTTAACCTCGGTTTTAACACTCCTTTTTTTCACTTTTCAGACGAATTAGATTTTGTGCGTATATGCATATGGGTCTTATTTATACTATTGTAGATCTTGGTTACATAGTTTTTCAAAATCTTAGAATATTTACAAAAATATTCACAACAAAATATAGGTACACAAGTTTTGTTTAAACAATTTTTTGATTCCATAACCAAAATTGTTTTGACAATGTCCCCACCACTATTAATTATACAAAAAAAAGTTATTAAAGAAAAGTTGACTATTTTTTTTCAAAGACACAACTTTTATTTTCTCTTTGACTTATAACACACCTTAAAATAAGTGTAGTAGGTAGCAGGTAGCGTCCGCTTAGCAGTTAGGTACATTTTAATAATTGTTGGCGGTTACTGATTCAATTTTAAAATTTCTTCGCGGTTCACTTTTACTTTCTTAAACGTTGATTTTGCGACGCTGTTTGTTTTATTTTTTGAACAAAATGTTTTATATCGCACCACATTGTCGATACTCTTTCACACGTTCGTTAGTATCAGAACGAATTGAAGTTCTGAGCGAAACGCTTGTTTTTTTTTAAATATGGTAATATTCCAATTTTATTTTACGAAAAATACATATTTTATGCGTTTATAGTTTGTAATAATAAATTAAAAAACATCTTTTGTTACACAAAAGAAATGTGCCCCAACCTTCCCTTCATAACTTTCTTGTTTTTGAGACCCTCGGACATCATTCAAACAAAAATAATTTTATGCCCAAAGCCCGGCCTTATGTAAATACAACAAGAACCGGTGGTAGTGCGATTTTGATAAAACTTGGCACATAGTCCAAAGATATAATTTCTACACTTTTTTGTAAAAATTTTGCGAACCGGTTCGCTGATGATGATAGCTTAGCTATTGAAACACGTGTCCGAGTAAAGTTTTTTGGCGCAGTTTTTTGTGTTTTTCTGTTTGTTATCATTATAATGATTAAAAGTGCAACTATTTGTAAAATTCTGAAACAACACAATTATTAAAACAATTTTTTTACAAGTTTATTAAACAAGAACGAAAACATGATCAATTTTTTTTATTGTAGCTAGTAATTAAATACAAATTTTAAAACAAGAGTTGTTTTTCCGTTAACTAAGTTTATGTATATTTAGATTTTTTACATAATAATAAGCGCATATTCACTTACGTTAAATATTAGTTGTTGTTTTTGTTATAGTAAGGAATGCTGAAGCAACAAGTTATAATTTATATTTCGTAATGGTCTAATTGAATACTGATTGTCTCAGGTAACTTTCATTAATTTTACATTAAGATATTTAAATGTTTTGTATTGTAATCCAGGTGATTTATTTTAAAATTTAAAAATCTTGCATAATTTCAATATAAACTGAATATAAAGGTGGAAGTACGAAATTAAATGGTGATTTACGTAAACTCTAATTGGTTTAGGGATGTTATATATACAAACGATAAACTATAAAATTGTAACAATAATTTAGTACCTATCTTTTTAATTTTCTTTTATTTTTGTAAAACTATTTGTTTACTATCATAAACAAAAGCATTGCATTTAAATGTTAAAACAACAAATAAAATTCTATTTTATTACAAGAATGGAACGCAGGCACAAATGTCAGATTAACTGAGCTTCCATGAAACTGCAAATTGAAAAGAATATTTCGATCAAACGAACAAAAAAATCCAACGTATAGTTGTTTTAAGAACTGTAAATGTAATGTACGTCGTTTTTACTTTGTTTTAATTCGAAACTCCAATCCAAAATTAACTGAAATTTTAGATTAGTTGGAAGGAGTCTTCCGCTTCTAAAAATACACACATGAAGACCATGTTTCTATGATTATTTAGGTTAAAGCATTTGTGGTTAACAGAAAATTAAATTTTGTTTGTTTTGCTAGAAATTTAACGATCATAGACGTTGTAAGATTAAATGCTGCAATAAAATTGTATTTTATTAACAAAAAATAAATTATAGTTCTTTTTAACATTTTTATTAAACTACTGTATTCAATAATAACATTTCTAATTCAAGATATTAAATTTTACTTTCTCTCAAGTTTTGTCTAAGTTCAAAATTTAAATACAAAAGTCAAACAAAGTTCAAAAGTTAAAGGTTGAAAGTATCGACCCACATTTGCGGTCTCATTAGAAAGGCAGTTAGTTGTGAGCCATTGTAAAATTACTTAAAAAGAAAAGATATTTTAAAGCTCCCTTTTATTACAAAAATACATATTTTTTTAAAAAAGTTTTAATTTTTGTTGGGATTTACAAATAATGCACTAGAACTTTATGAATGAATAAATGCTGAAAGCAACTCTTTTTTTATTGGTTTAATTATCACACATTAGTATCTGTATCTGTACGTTGAATGCGTAATAACAATTACAAAAAATTAACCCGTGCTTTATCATTTGTCATCGTTGCGGATCTAATGGTATTTTGGGCTGTCGTGGACCATAATTTATGTGCACGAAAAACAGGAAACAAAATATTATATACTAGTAATACCTTAATTAATTTATCAACAGATATTAAATTAAGTAATTTTGTTTTTGATGAAATGAACTACTTTATATTATTTGCATTTGTGCAAACATTTACCTATACATCATCATCTTGTTTACAGTTTTTTTTAGAAAATTTATGTTAACCATTTATTCGTATCCACATTCTTAACAGTTTTTAGGTCGCGCTTTTTCCTATTTGTCAAGAATTCTTTACGATTACTCCAGTGCCGGTTTGAAAAAGGATGTTGAGTTTTCTGCGGAACATACATTATACGACCTTTCACTATATTATAATTTCAATAACAAAAATGTATTTTTATAAATTTGAAAAATTTAAATAAATTGTATACAAAATTTGTTTGTAAAGTTATTTTTACAATACAGAAGAATATTAGAAAGAAAAGTTGTTTTGAATTAAAAGTTATATCCAAATATAAAATTACTGCCATTAACCATGAAAATTTAGGTTTGGTGATTATTTACTGTCTTGTCTTGTCTTGCCATGATTGAATGTCCTTGTACCCCGTCGTCTTGAGAGATGTAATCTGCAACAGAAATTTTAAACATTATTTGTGTTAGTCTTGAGGGGGAGAGAAAATTTTAAAGGTCGTCGGGGAAAGCGGCTTTAGGGCGTTTGATTTTGAAGGGATAGGATACGTCGTAATAGGTGGTTTTGCGGATGAGCGGATTGGGATGGGTTTGGTTTTTCGTGATATGGAGGACGGTGCGGTGTCCGAATTGTGCTAGGATAGTGGGTTGATTGGCGTCGTGGTGTAGGTCGTCGTTTCGGATGTACCAAGGAGCGTTAAGGTAAGACGAAGGGCTTTGTTTTGGATTATTTGAAGTTTTCGGATGTGGGTTTCGGCGGCGTGGCTCCAGACGGGAGACGCATAGAGCATGATGGCATTTATGATGGATTTGTAGAGGAGAAGTTTGTTTTTTGGTGATAGGGAACTTTTACGGCATAAGAGAGGAGCTAGGGATTTTAGGGAACCACGGCCTTTGTTAGAGGTCGATTGGATGTGAGATTATCTAAGATAACTCTAAGGTGTTTAGTGGATTTGGTCCATGGGATGGGAGTATCGAGGATGGTTAGTTGGCCGTCGGGTCGGTGCTTGAGTTTTCGGGAAAAGATTACTGCAGCACTCTTTTCCGCGGTAACGGAAATTAGCCAGTCAACCAGGGTTCTAGGGCGTCGAATACGGATTGTAGATATTGAGTTAGGTGTTTGGATTGCCAGGATCGTGTTAGGATGGCGGTGTCATCGGCGCACAGGGCTAGTTCGGTACGTGGGGTTTTTGGAATGTCGTGGGTGTAGATATTAAATAATGTAGGTGAAAGGACGCAGCCTTGCGGGACACCGGCGGTGTTTAACTTGATTTGGATACGGCGGTGTGATAGGAATGTCGGATTGTTCGGATTAATCTTGAGTGGATGGCTAAGTTTGTAGACAAGGCCATCGTGCCAGACACGGTCAAAAGCCTTAGAGACGTCGAGAAATACTGCTCCGGCGGCTTGGTTGTTGGCCTTTTCTTCGGGAGAGAAGACGAGGTCGCCGGACGAGTGGATCGGGTGTTCCGGAGATTGGTTGGCGTTGCGGAGGATTTTTTGTATACGCCATAGGTCTTGGTTTAAGGATTCTAGTTTGGCGGTCCAGGATTCGTTGCGGAAAGTTTGAATTTCGGTGCGGACTTGGAGTTGCAATCTGTTAAGGATTTGGGATTCTGATTAGGAAAGAGTTTGTCTAGGTCATTGTTGGTTAAAGGAGAGTTGGGTGGTTTACAGGATGCAATAATCTTGATCTTACCGGAGGTCGTCTCTAGGATGATTGAGGTGGTTTCGATATGGCCCAGGGAAGGATTGGGAGCGAAGTAATGCTTGAGGGATCGTTTGACGTAGATTGCGGTGCCACCGTCTCTTGCGTCGTGGTCGTTGCGGAAAAGGTTGTAGTTCGGAATTTTAACTTTGTGACATGGGTTAAGGTGGGTTTCAGAGAGAAGGATGAGATCGACGTTGTCATTCTTCAAGTTCAGTGGTTTTGTAACGAATACCGTTACAATTCCAGTAGGATACGGTGAGGTGGGAAGGGATGGTAGGTTGTACTGCCATGTTGATTTTTAGAAGGTTAAGGAAAGTAATTGGTGGGTGTTCTCAAGGAAGGATTTGGTTGCTTCTTTTGTCGGATGTGATTGGCTGAAGGATGAAAGCATGTTTTCAAGGATTTCGGCAATACGGGCTTGTTTGTTTTGAGGTGGGACGTAGGTTGTTTGGGATTTGGTTGTTGGTGGTGCGGAAGGTTGTTGCGGTTTGGTGGTGGACGGTGCGGGTTTTGTGGGTAAGGCGGGGAATAGGGGAATTTATCACGAAGGACAATGGCCAGGATGCGTTTGTTTGTGGACGTTTTTAAAATGTGTTACCAGAAATGAACATAAATAGCAAAATAAACGGCGAACCTGATCTCGGTTATACACACAATCAGTCAACTAATTGAGGAGGAAATAAATTAACCTACGGTGATTATTTACGTTTTAGATTATAAATATTTACAGTTATAAATTTCAATACTGAATTTATCTCTCTTATCTGTTAAAATTATGATAACCTTTTCATTTGTTAATATTTTTGAACATTCAGCAATTTAAATACGTAATGAATGCATAATAATTATTTATTTTTGAAATAGGAAATTTCATTCAAAGAATATTTAGTGTACAAATATCACATATTTATACAAAACAAACATCATTAAATGGAGTACTTAGAGTTCAGCATATCTACTTTCAATTTCTAAAATAAATAATTATTATGCATTTATTATGTATTTAAATTGCAAAATTGTATACACAATACATTTAGTATTGAAATTTATAACTGCAAATATTTATAATCTAAAACGTAAATATTCGCCAAATCTAAATTTTCATGCTAAATGGCAGTCATTTTATATTTGGATAAAACTTTTCATTCAAAAGAACTATTCTTTATAACTTGCTTCTGTATTGTAAAAAATAATAGTACCTTACTCTTGAGCAAATTTCATATTTTTTTACGTATACGGCTTAAAAAAATTCATATCTGAAGCTTGCATTTTAAGTGTTGGACCATGCAGAACTTTTTATCAAGAATAACTTTTTTTTAAAACACCGATAATACAAAACTTGTCCATATGGTTCCAACTTAAGTAGACATACTGTATACAAAAATAATTTAAAATTTAATAATAAGCTAAATTGAAACAAATTATTTAATTTTCGAGTTTATGTGTATGTCGAAACGTATCGAGTTTGGCAGAAAGGGCTAAAATTAAAATCTCCCGCAAATCGATCATTTTATATGGTTTGTACGAGAACCGCATCGAGAGTTGTAGCTGATCAAAGGAATTAACCCTTTCTGCAATTATGGGGGTATTTCGAGGGGTCAGAACTTCGAAAACTAATATTCATATTCAGCAGGGACCCGCCTACAAGCCTATGTGGTTTTTTCGTTTGTGCTATTGTTTCTCACTCAAATCACATTATCCTTGGACTATATCAATTCTTCTTTTACAAGAATGCTTTACCACTAACCATCTTGTCGGTCATAATCACATGGACAAAACGAAGTAGTGAAATAGGAATAAGCAAAGACGCAAGTACATCGAGGGAAGTGCATTAGAACTTCACACGTGCTCGCCTTTTACCGGCAAGTAACGATTTTGTAAACCTGCGATGGTCAAAATGATCGTTAAGCCGGCAGGATCAAAACGGCCGGCTTGCTGTTGTTTATGAAATCTGATTTCGTTAACATTTCGTTTTTAAAAATTTGTTTGACATGGTTTTTTTCTTTTTTCTTCAAAATTCACAGCGGACTTTAAAAATGGGAATCCTCGCAGTGACAATGAGTCTGAGTCAGTTGACTCATACGTTCAGGCTTAAGAAACTACTAGTTTTGAGGCAAACGATAATTCAGGTAGTGACGATAAAAACCTTGTAAACGAACCTCTTTCCCTAATGGGTGAAACTCCTCCAGGTTGCAGCACAACGGTTACCGTAGATAACGAGCGAACATTGTATAGGTAGCAACAATTAGGAGCTTGGTAGAAAACGATGAAAAGCTACTTGTCACTTTTCACTGTAAATTTAATTCGACACCTGTGCGAAATTCTGCTGCTCGGAACAAACTTTGAGTAAGGCTGAGTTAACTAGAGAATCCCGTTCTTTTACTTGTTTATTACACAAATAAGAAAATTGCCAGAATTCAATTTTGATCATTATAAGAACACATCAAAGAATAACAGGGTTTTGTGTGTAACCATTGACAGGAGGCTGCTCTCCCAGGAAAACCTCTTTTTTTTAATTCATAACCAGGGGTTACGTGATAAGGATATAAATCGCTTCTTAGAATTATGTGACAGATCCCAATCGAGAGCGCTGGTTGTGGAGGTAGGTTGTGAATTGAAGTCGGTTTTTCAGCCTTGATCTGCAACCGCCTCCTGTGTCCGTTTCTTAGACCTATCACTTCCTTCTGTACGACAAACACTGGCAGTTTCCGAACGATTTACACCTCGAGTTTATATATTCCAAGCAACGATAATTAAAATAAATCAAACAATTTCTAATTTTCTTGCAATTCACGAAAATGTTCCCAACAAAAACGAAAGTTCCACGTAGGTCAACAAACTCTAAAAAGAATTGATTTGGTTGAAAGGATTAAAAAATTTTCAAAATTTGAATCGTAAAACTACAATTCTAAAGGTGCCCACACACGTTATCGTTCATCAATACACCATACACGTTCAGTTTAACTGAACGATTTTAGCCGCCAGTTTTTGCCGGATGAGATAATTTCCGGAATTTTTAACTGATGTCAATATACACGTTCAATCCATGATCCACAGGCATAGTTTGAACACAAAGTGTGGATTAAATATTAATAATAATGTCAGAAGAACAATGTACTTTAATTGTGGTCATATTATCGCACAGCACAATAAAAAATGGAAAAATGATTAAAAACCCTATAATTTGTTCCACATCGAATCAATTTTTATTTACATACGCTGCATTTGTTACTTTATAAAGTGGATAAGAAAAGTGGGTTGATTTGCCATTATTGACTTGTAATTCTCTTTGATGTTTTTAGAAAAGCCGTCCGTTCACGATCGTCCGGATTTGGCCGGCCGGAAATTATCGTATGGAAAACTGATCACGTGCGGGCACCTTAACCTAATTTAATATTTACTATTAATTAACAAATTTCATGACCTACCCAGCCCAGTTTTTTATTTGAACATCCGTTATAGTGCCACAACCACCCGCTAACGCGGTGATAACCTTTAACAATGATCGCCTGCTGTACAATACACAATTATTTTAGTAACTATTCGAATCCATAAAATTTCAAATACAAAAATCCAAAACATGCAAACATAATATGAATTGTTATCAATGTTTGATCTTGAATAAAACACATGAAATAGCAAGTAAATAAATTCAATACGTGCAGATAGATATCAACGTGTTATCTACCAAAATTTAATGACGTTGCGTAAACAGTATAGATTTTTTGTTAAATATAAATTATTTTTCTGAAAACAACAGCCATTGGTAATTTGCAAATCACAAACAAGCACCCTACGTGCGTGAAGTTCCCTTGTAATGGGATCGTTAGTGTAAAGTAGTTCTAAAGTGAGTGTACAATTACTGAATAGGCTACGGTTTACAATTAGTAACAAATACATTTATTTTGTGAATTAAATATCCTTTTCATGTTCGAAAATAAATAAATAAATAAAACTGAAGCTGCCAAAATCTTCCGATTCAATAACGACGTTGGGTAAAAAAAGCTTACCGCTTATTCTACGTGAAATGTTTAAACTTCCTGTTTACAAACAGTGATATCCTAGTTCGATTGTACACAGTTATTTATATGACAAAATAAAATTTATTAAATCGTTGTAATTAGTAAAAGTTCCACAAAAATGTGAAGAAAAATATAATGTTTAATCTCTCACAAAATGTGTGTTTGAAAGCATTCCTTCAAAATCGTTTAGAACCATTTGATACTATAAAGTGTCAACTTAATAAGCAGTTAAATTATGATTTTCTATTTTCAAATAAATAGTTTATTGAACACATTTATATAGATTATTAAAAACGCATTTCAATAATCAAATATATAGTGTGAATATTGTTAAAACAAGAAGTGCATAGAATCAGTATGCGGTTTTTAAAAAGGTTTTAAGGAAAATAAAACAAATCAAAATTATATTGATATTGATAAAGCTTAAGAGTTTATTTCTGAGATGAACATAAATTCGTATACAACCATAAAAATCATATATGATTGATGTCCTGAATTTCTAAAAGTAATCTAAATGCATTAGTAGTATATTACCCTGACATTTCATTGTACATTAACTATGAAACTTCATACATTGGTGTGTCAGTATTACGTACTTTTACTCAAATGAAATGTGTCATTTGCGTTCCTTGAGATTTTATGCTTTTGATGTATGATCTAAAGTAACATTAATATTAACACATTAAAATGCGTGGAAAATGGTTTAGGCATTTGAACTCGTTTTTCGATTAAATTTTTAATAATTTATTAGTCTGTTTCACAGTTTTCAAAGTTTTTGATAACATACTCTAATGTTTTGAGTAATATTTTGACATTTACTAGAGGCGTTTAAAATTTCTTGTCAGTACGTTTAATTATTAATATAGACCATTAAAAATTAAAAAGTTTTGCAGTTATAAGCTAAATTACTAAATATTTTAACGTTGTAATATAAACAACCCTTAAAGTTTCTCATTTCACATTTTACATTTAATTTAATTTTGGAATTAAAAGATCCCTACTTTAATTTTGAACTTGATTAGTATGTTTTAAAAATAACTAATCAATAATTGGATCTTTAATGATCTTACTAATTTTAAAATTTAACCTCAAGTACAGTTAATTAAAAATTAGGTATTTTTAATTGTTAGTATTATACTATCACCAAGCTTATCGTAGCTCTGAAGAGGCGTAACCGAGGGAGCTGTATTTGAACTGGTAGTTGAAAATGAAAATCAGTTTTAGAAAAAATAGTTGAAACAAAAGTTGTAGACAATTACACTTCCAACAACTGTTTTTTCTTCACTTTTTTGTATAATTAATATTGGTGGAGACATTACTAAAACAATTAGTGTCACGTGATAGTAATTTCTCAGTAATTTCTTATCGGATCAAAAATTGTTACAACAAAAATTGTGTATAATTAAATTATAAACAACTTTTATTTTAAAAAATGTGTAAATGAATATTTTTGTAAATATTCCAAAATTTTAAAATCTATGTAGGTTAACGGCCATTTTGGCTTGATAGATTATACTTAAAATGTAAACAGATCTGCAGTATTATAAATAAAACTGATATGCAAAGATTTTAAATATATGACCGGCGGTAATCAAACAAATTTATTTTGTTTTATTATAACGTACAAAATTTTCGGTTTGAAACCGTCGAATAACAGCATATGCAATTTGCATACGAAAATTGTTTATTTTTCATCTTTACAACTGGAATTTAACTGCTGGTTTTTTGATGATGGTTCTTTAGGTGGTGCTCCAGAAATTATTAATGAAGACCTGAAACAAATTTTTAGTACATCTCACAAGTTTTGTCTTTCATTAAATTCTAAATGTGAAATAACTATTCTTTCGGATGAATGTGAAGTCTGTTCTAGACATTTTACAAAAGTTTAACGACTATGCCCCTGGTATTAGGATTACAAATCCAAATGAGCTTATGATTTTGAACTGTTTCCGAAGCATTTGGAATGAGAATTACAGTTACCAAGAGATTTTTAACTGGTTTTAAAGAACTTAGTTCCTATCAAGCTTTCTTTTTTCATAAAAAACTCATTTGAGATTTCTCAACTGACACCCCCTGTTGGCATGAACTCCTTAAGTTGAAGAACTATGACACTTTTAAACCGACCGCTGGGGAAAATATTACAAATTGCAGTTCTGACGATCGGCCTTGCTTGTTTGTTTGGTAGGATCAGGAGAGATGCTACGAGTTTACAGTATTCAGTTTTTCTGGGTTCTTGTGCCGGAGTAGCTGATTTAATGAAAAATATTTTTCCTAAACCATTCATTCCCCTGACCGTAGCTACTTATGTTCAAGGTTTGTCGACATGGGTTTACTCTATCTGAACAAGATTTTAGCAGTACTATCCCATCAAGTCAGAGAGATTTGAAATCTAAAGCTCGCTTACTTGCGGTTTACACACAAGAATCTGGTGCATAATTGAATGCTTTAGTTCTTTGTAATTTAATTATACACAACTTCAACTTTTTTTTAAACTAGTTTTTGTTCCGATAAACAATTACTGAGGTATGACAATCACGTGACACTAATTGTTGTAACAATATCTCCAACAATATTAATTATACAAAAAGTTATGAAAGAAAAAAATTTATTGTCTATAACTTTTGTTTGCACTATTTTTCTAAAACGCAATTTTTATTATTTGTGAGAATTTTCTTAAAAGGAACGTGGGTGCGTTTTGTCCCGACGTAGGGTAGCATCCGTATTACTCTTACCAGTTAGATATTGTTGGCCTTTACTGAAATATTTAATTCGATTTTACAAATTGCTTTGCGGTGCACGTTTACTTCAGAAATGTGAATTTTTTTCCTACAACGTATCGGATTTTTACTGTTCTTATAAATATGTCAGGAAAACCGCGGGTCAGGTTTGATAAATAAAACTTTGCATAAATGTCTTATTTACAATAGTGCCGATTTGATTCGATTTTGGGCATAATCTATAAACCGAAAGGACCGTTAACCTACATAGATTTTCAAAATCTTGGAATATTTTCAAAAATATTTATTTTACACATTTCTTTTTCAAATAAAAGTTGTTTATAATTTAATTATACGGAACTTCCTCTAATCTATGTTTTGATACGATAAATAATAACTGAGATATGACTATCACGTGACACTCGTTTTTAACAATATCTTCACTAATTTTAATTATACAAAAAAGTTATGAAAAAGAAGTTGTTGGAAATTTTATTGTCTATAATCTTTTTTTTAAACTATTTTTTTCTAAAACACAATTTTATTTTCTACTCGTCTTAAAAGAACGTACGTGTGTAATGCTTATTTTATTTTATGCGCAAAAGTTTTATCGCCGCATACTTTTGATACTGTGGAGTTCTGGGTATAACGCTTGTTATTATTATTTATATTTTCTTTGTCACCATCTACCTGAAATTAATTAATATTGATTTAAACAGATTTAGGTCTGCTCGAATGCACTCCTACATAACACTGCGCTCATCGTTATTGCCATTGTTCTATATTTGCGATAAAAGAGTCTTTTCATTCAGTTTGTTTGTTGTTCACTCAATTTTGTTGTTGTAATAAAGTTTCTGGTGTAGATCATGTAACCAAAATAAGCAATAAACTTGTAATGGTTGTTGCTATGAGGATGTTGAATACATTTGCTTTATAAACACGCGGTCTAGCATTTTATCAATTTCATTTTTATAAAGAAATAAGAGTGTTTACGTTTTCATTTTAAAATACTCTTGTGAAGAAGAACGTTTTTAAAGCAAAAATGAAGTTGGAAAATAATAATAAAGATAACTTACCTGAACATTTATTATATTCATATGTGGTATTATAAACATTTGAATTGAGATATCGATGGGGTCAAGCTGTCGATAATGTAGTTTACAATACTTTATAATTTTTCAGTTTGGGTGTTAATTTTTAATATTTATACATTGGACTACGCATAAATATATGTATGCGTTTGTTTACTTTCATTTAACAAAATTGCCGTGTCCAACATTAGTGCGTTGTTATTTTCTAGAGGTTTGCTCTTTGGAGATAGATAGCAAAAAAATCATTGGTTTGAAAAGATTTACTTTGAAAAAATGTTTTTAACGATGCAGGATAATCCCATTTTATGCGATGGCAAAAACTTTGTTTTTTTTTAGTCGAACACCCTTTATATTTTAAGGTGTTCTGGCTAGTTTCTCAGTCTCTATCTAATTGTTTTTTGATTCCTGTCAGTGTTGCCAACTTATAATTTTTTTTTGAAACCATTTTCATAAACAGGATTTACTTTAAAAAATCATAGCGAATTTGTTTTTTAAATTTTACCAGCGACGTTAGACCAGATAAAATCAACATTTTAATAGTTAGAAGTTTGTTTTATATTACGGGGTATTCACAAAAAAATTCAAAATTTTCAAAACTCAAAAGCTTATAACTCATTTTTTTTTTAAATTATTTTATTTCGTTTAAGATACCATTATTTCTCCTCTTTAATTTTTATTGAAGGTATCCTCTGCCTAAATTCCTTAGTTTTTGAGACACCTTAAATAGATAAGGCGCGGTGGAGAAAGCAGACTCTCTCAATTTATTTAACATATTGATGGTTTTTGTAAAAATGTTTGTCCGTGCAAACCAGGAATTTTTCATTTTGTGTTTTTTTTTATCAAAATTTTACACTTTACACTCAAATTGTTTTCACGCACAAACGTATGTCTAAACACCAGTCTTTGAGAAGTTCTATCATTATAATTTGGTACACGACACGGCTGTAATCTAGACATTATGACAAAATAGTATATTAAAGAACAAGTTTTATAAGGGTTGCTTTGGCGCACGAATCCCAAGGTAGAAAACGAGCCGCAGGCGAGTTTTTTTATAAGATGAGTGCGCCAATGCCCTTATAAAACGAGTACTTTATACTATTTTTTCTAATTTGCTATTTCATGTTTCCTTATTTCAATTTAAAAATCGTGTAGAAAATTTTTGTGTTGATTGATATGGTTGGTAACACTCCATGTCAACTTGATTTTTTGAATCATTTTTACCGCCGTCTGTCGATTGCAATACAAATTTCTAATTTTATTTAATTAACGTAATAATAAATAGAACACATAACAATAAGACAAATAACAACAAATAAATAACAATATGAGTGAAGAAGATTTAGTTTGAACTCCGCCTGAGATTCGTGAAATTGCCGAAGTAACCACTCAAAATTTGTTATCTGATAAATCGGAAGCAGCATACAAAAAACAATTTGCAAAATTTGAAGGGTGGAGAAAAGAAAATAATATTCAAACCTTGTCAGAAAATGTTCTGTTGGCATACTTTGAATCCCAACGTCAACAATATAAGCCTTCCACGCTGTGGACTAATTACTCAATGTTGCGGTCATGTCTTTCAATTCATCTGAACACCGATATTTCAAAATATGCAAAATTGCAAGCTTTCCTTAAACGGGCTTCACAAGGCTATACGCCAAAAAATCTAAAATACTAGAAGAGGATGAGATAAATAAATTTATTTGTGAGGCTGAAAATGTGAAATACCTTGCAATGAAAGTGTGTATAATTTTTGCAGATCTTTTCATAAACTTTATAAAATTGTTTGTAGGTGATCTTAATTATTGCGTACAGTGGAGCCTGTAGACGGGAGGAACTTGCCAACATGACACTGGATGATATCGAGTTCAAATCCGATTTAGTTACGGTTTCAGTGCCTAAAACAAAAAATTATATGCCACGTTTCTTTGCAGTTACAGATGAAAATTGGATTGCACTAGTAAAAGAATATTTTAATTAAGACCACAAAAAGTTAACACCATCGATTTTTCCTCACTTACAGGAATGGCAAATGTATAAATAGCCCCATTGAGATAAATAAGATGGGGAACATTTGCAAAGAAATTGCCAGTTTTCTTTGATTGCCACACCCGGAGCTGTACACTGGGCACTGTTTTAGACAGTCCAGCACAACCCATTTAGCAAATCGTGATGGCGATTTGTTAACTATTAAACGGAGGGTGGAAGTCGAGTGTCGTAGCAGAAAGTTACGTTGATACAAAAAAAAACAAAATTAATGTGTCACAAACGCTTCGCCCCCATACTGAAGTTCACTCACCTGGAAGCTCCAGAGGGCCAAACCCGAGACCAGATCTACATCTAGAGCTGAATTACAGAAACAACGAAACCATTACCGTTGACAATAGGAATGTGCCAACCATAAACATTCAAGCGCAAGACACAGCAAATGTGACAGTAAATATAAATAATTGCCAATGTAATAGAAATAATTAGGATTTATATTTTTTCTTGTAATATTAATAATTATAATTGTTCCTTCGTGTTAATCGTGTTTGTTTTACTATCAGCTGACTTTGAGGTCAGCTGTTTCCGACACTTGAGTCGTTGAGGTTAATTTGTCGATCGAACTCTTAAAAATTAATGTCCAGTTTCTCCACTACATCTTAAAGCGGCCTTATGTTAAGTAGGTCTTAAAAATAGACGGTCTTATTGCAAACTTCAGTTGCACCGCAACTTCTTAAAATGTTCTTAAGTTAAGATCTTGCTAGCATTGGCATCGCTGTAAAAGCCACGTACAAGCCGGAGCATAGATTGTATTTGACTCATGTTGACTCGACAAGCGACACAATTGAAGCCAATGGCCGCTAATTTCGTTGTTACATACAGCAACTCACAGCAACAAGTTATATTAAATAAACCTTAGTTACGCACGTAAATAAAGCTATCTGATAATATGGATAATAATTTTGACGAAGTCGATGCCGTAGATGAAGTAGATCAGGTGGACGAGGTTAATAGAATAATGCAGCTTCCCCGACAAATTTATGTTCGACGAGATTTATTTAATAGCTTTACAGACGAAGAATTTTTTATAAGGTTTCGTTTAACCAAGCTTTCGGCATTATTATTTTTTAAAACGTAAAATAAACACAGAAACAATAATTTTATACCAACAGAAACGAAAGCGATCTGAGCTAGACACACCCTAGCGTTCAAAGCATTTGAGGTTAGGTTTAGCGTCTTAAGCAGCCAATATCCGACACTTAAAATGTAAGGCCGCCTTAAGGCGCTAAATTCAAAATTTGGTGTGGTGCAACACTTTAAGTCGAGCTTTAAGATGTAAGACTATCTTAAGACTTAAGACTCGCCTAAGATGTAGTGGAGAAACTGGACATAAATTCCCCTAAATTCATTAAAGTACAGTTTGCTATTATGAATAAGCCATAATTAACGCCTACTGCAACACGTTAATTGGCTTATTATTGAAGTAAATTAGTAAAAGTATATTAAAACATCAACTGCATTTTTTACTTGTAACGTAGCAGAAAACAGGCAGATGAAATAAAGATTAGCTCAGAGATAACGTTTGCTTTAAGGTGTTGGTTCAAGCTGTCAACTCAGTGTCAAACCATAGATAATAATAGTGTATTTTTTTTGTACTTAATTTTTTTGAATATAGAGAGTCTTTCACATACCTATTCATTTAGACCAACAAAAGTAATACAAGTGCACACCCTATGCGCGAAGTTTTGTTATTTTAAAAAAATTTGCATTTTCTTGCGAACACGCCGTTACACAAAATCTAAATTTCTAACTATTCAAATGTTGCTCTTCATCTAGTCTAATGTCGCTCCTAAATTTATTAAATTTACAAATAACAGTCCCTATGATTTTTTTAAAGAAATGCCTTTTCATGGAAGATTTTTTAGAAAAACTACTATAAGTTGCCAACACTGACAGGAAATCAAAAAATAATTAGATGCCTATCTAGAGGTTAAAAAACTACGCCAGAACACCTTGCAAGTTAAAGGGTGTTTCGTTAAACAAAACTGTGTTTTTTGCCATCGCGTAAAAATGAAACATTCTGTGTCGTTAAAAATTATTTTATGAAGTAGATCTTTTTCCAAACGAATGATGGTTGTATATCTATCTCCAATAGACAAGCCACTAGGAAAAAGTAAAGAACTAATGTAGGACCCGGTATACAAGAAATCGCGTAAAAACGTGAACACGTGTAGAACACCTTATATACCATTAGATAGAAAGTTGAATAAACCATGGACTAAGTAGTTTATAAAATATAGGAACACCGAATATATTACTGCATTATATAATTTCTTGGTATCTTCTGAATAAATCTTTATATATAAAAATAAATTTGCACTATGTTTACGAAAGTATAAATTAAATTACCGAAACACAAGGTATCAATTACAGTTTTAACGAATTTTTAAAACTACCACACATTTTTGAATCTTTTAATAAGTTTTCTAATTTAGTGCAACACGTAAATATGTTGTAGACCTCTACTTTTCTTTCTCCCACGATGGTCGTAATAACCTGCCATTGTGTAATGGTGTTTGAGGTAACAAATAAAAAACGAAATCATTATCAAAGTTTTTGTTTATTTTGAAACCACTCTGTTGCAGGACTGGTATAGGGAGAGGGAAGGTTTACACTTAATATGTCATCTCATGCTGTCACTTATAGAAAGTACGGTTCGTTGATAAAGATCGCAAATAATAAATTTTAGTTAACGTTCGGAAAACCTAAGAGCATCTTTAATGTTGCAGAGTGGATCGCGGGGATGATTTATACAAATGTTAGCAAAGGCTTCCCACGCTCTACCGGGCGCCACCTACATAAAACTATTAATTAGTCTTAGGCAAAAGGAAATCCAAGAAAAGAACAAACAAACGTGTAAAAACCAAATTATGTTCTGAAATAATTGCAGTATTTTCATCGAGCATTATTAAACGCTACGTTACTGGTTTATATTTAACCGAAAATTTACATCGCTCTTGTCATACGGAAAAAAAGTGATGTTACTTGTATAAACCGCGAAGTTATTAAATAAATAATGAAGGCGCGATATGCTCGTATCATGCATTTGCGATAAATTAAGCCCTCGTTCGACTAATTACGATAATATCAACAAACAAAGACTATTGAGGATCCCCGACTTACAAACACGTAACAACATATTTAAGTTATGTAATTTTTCACACGCAAAATTTTATTCAGAAAAATGATTAACACATCGCATATACACAATAATTAATTTGAATAAGAAACGTTGTTGAAGACATAAAATGTTGGTGAAGTGGTGATAATAAACAACGTATGAAATACGCAAATGATTTTAATGTAGTTACAAAAAAATTTCAGCAACTAGGTCAAAAAACAATAAAATAGTAATGAAGATATGACGTTTCGCAACAATGCTGTTGCTTTTTCAAAACATTGCAAAAATTGGGTTATATAAAGGTATTGTTTTCAATTACAGTCTGAAAAAGTACAAAAAATTTATTAAAATAGGCAAATGAAAGAAAACCTTCTACGCACCTGTTTAGTAAATCTTTTGGAAATATATAGGATAAATATTAAAGTATCCATTTTGGAAAATAGTTGATAAATTGATTTGTTGTTATAATTTAGATTATACATTAATTCACAAGTGAACATACTTATGTCAACTCAAAGTAAAATTAGAGTAGTACCAACAGAAATTTATTGGACATAATAATTTTCTTATTCGATACAATTTCCATTTGTTGATAATTATTAGGTAGTGGTTAAAAGATTATTAGTTTAGTAGCATGTTAGTAATAAATTGTATTTTGTTGTTGTTGTAATATAAATATATTAATTTAGTATTAAGTTATGATAGGTAAGGTTTAATTTTTCGATGTCACTTTTATAATTAATCGCATTTAAATGATTTTTTTTTAATGTGTATCACTTCCAATAAAAGACGTTTTTTAAATTTTTTTATCTAGTATTTTGGGTTTTTTAAAGTCAAAATGATGTAAATTTTGTACGGAATGATCAGCTAATGCAGTGTTGGGTAAAAGTGGTGTTAAGATTTTTTTTGTTTGATTGAATTTTGATGTTGTTTAATTATTTTATGAAAATATTGTTTTGTTTGTCCGATATAACATTTATTACAATTTTGGCATTCTAGTTTATAAATGAGTTCAGATTGTTCATTTATTGTAGTTATGTCTCTAATTTGGTTGTACAAATTTTTTTTTTAAATTGTTTTGATTAGTGTAAGCAGTTTTAATGTTATATTTGGTTAGTTCTATTTCAATTGTTTTCGAAAGTATAGGTATATAAGGTAAAGTTAAAAAGTGATGTTAATGTTTTTCTGTTTTTTTCTAGTGTGAAATGATTATTAAATTCATGTCCTAGGAAATTAGGTTGTAATTCTATTTCATTCACAATTGGTTTATGTAATTTATTAGTATTAATTATGGTATGCTTTTATTAAATGTTAAAGGATAGTTATTTTTGATAAGAATTTTTTCAATTAGTTTTAAATTATTATTATGAAATTTAGGTTCAGAGAGTTTAATTGTTCTATCAACTAGGGTATTAATAACACTTATTTTATATTTTAATGATGTACATGAATTGAAATTTAAAAATCTGTCATTTTAATATTTTTGCGGAAATTTTAGCTTCTCATGGTAGTTATTAAAAGTATTTTTATGTTTTCTATTTCATTTTTTCATGCAGAGATAATTATAATGTCATCTACATATCGTTTATAGTAAATTAAATTTAAATGTTTATTTAACATTCCTAAAACAGAATTTATTTAACATTCCTAAAACAAATTTATTAACATTTTAGAGTTTATACTGAATTCTACCTATTTTACTTTTGAACAAACAATTTACTCACAAACCTTTGGTGTTGTCATGGGACATCCTCTTTCGAGTACAATACTGAATTGGTATTACAAAAATGGAACTTGAAAAACTTAAACAAATTAAAAATTTAATTTACTATAAACGATATGTAAACATAAAAAATATTTTTAATAACTACCATGAGCTAAAATTTACTTTAGAAATAGAAAATAATGAAAGAACATTAAATTTTTAGATTTAACACTTCACATTAATAATAACAACACAATAGAAACTAATTGGTTCCGCAAAATATTAAAACTCACAGATTTTTAAATTTCAATTCATGTACACTCATGAAATTTAAAACTTGGGCACCACAATTTCTGTAAACAAAAGTTTGCACATTGTGAAGCGGGCTTAAGGGTATCATTTACAATTCTAACAGCAGGTAGTCTCAGCAGGGGTTATCTTATAGAAGGACTGTAGAATGAATCATTACACTAAGCACGTTTTAGAAAATAGGTAATTTACGTTGCTTACTTAATTTTTTCTTTAAAGAATATATTTGAAGGTATCGCTAATTAAACACCATAGCTCGATTAATTATCGAATCAAAATTTTGTTTAGGAAATGTTTACAAAATAAAATTAGAAATAATTTTGATTTAAAAACGTCTACAAGCAATAACTTTTAAATTAAATCAAAAACTAAACATGGTTATTTGGGTTGACTGATTATTACTTATTTTTAAATAAATCTAACCTACTAATTATTGTAAGTTATTAAAAAAATCATTAAACTCTCTATTCATAATATTTAGTCCTTACAAAATGTATATTTTATGACGTTTCATTTTTTCTGTAGTTAATATAAAAAGTGAAAATAAAAACTAAGGCAATTCTTATTGTCAACGTATATATTTAGTTTTTGACAAGAATTTATTACATAATTATAATTAAGATACCAAGTTATAGTTTAAAATTAAATGAAAACTTTTTTTAAATAAAGGTATTACTATATAAATAAATATAAGAAATCAATAATGGGTGTGACCTCCATTATTATTGATACATTCTTGGAGGCGTCTGCTCATTGACGCTATCAAGGTATCAATATAATTAATATTAATCGTTTCCCATGCGGTATCAATGGCTGCAATTAGTGCATTACGGTTTACTGGTATAAAATTTGGCCCTTGTTGTCTTCGGATAACAGCAAGTATTCGAGCCCAAACATTTTCGATAATGTTAAAATCTGGGCTTTTGCTGGCCAGGGTAACAGCTCAAGTTATTTGCTTGTATCCAGTTGCGCACAACCTGCGAAGTATAGGGTCATCATATCCCGATAGTTAATTATCGAATGTTCCAAGAAAATATGTGTAAATAGTAAATGGAATCTACTAACGTAACGTTAAGTCGTTAATTATAGTTACATAACTCTCCTTTCATAAGATATAGTTCATATTAATATGCTTATTGTAAAGCTTCGTACACACCTGAACAACAAACCGAGGAACAAACAGAACAACGAACCGAACGGCAATCGGAACATTAATTTGGACGGTGCTACGTACGAATTTTAGAACAGATTCGCAAGTCCTGATTGTTCCACGAACGGTTTGCGGCGTTCCCGCAACTTGTCGGTTTTTTCTCCGACATCAAAGAAAATGCGCGCGAATGCGTTTGCAGGTTTGGACGAATCTAAACAAAACGGCGAACAAACTTATGCGGGAGAATTAAATTATTTATTTTTGTCCTCCCTTTTGTGGGTTTGTTGTGTTTTAGGTAATATTATGGAGTTGACAGAAGAAAAATGTTTTAAATTAATCAGTGTTTAAGAATGCAAGAAAAAATGATGTCCCTATTAGCATCATTTGGGCGGGAAATTTCCAAAATAAAAAAAAAAGCAGAAGTAAATTATAATTTTTTACTCTTCTTTGTGCGTAAAAATTTGGTTGGCACTATCTTCTTGTTTTCCGCAATTTTCTCTTCTCAATAATAAAATATATGAACTGAAAACTACTGAAAATAATTATGGGAACAGCACAAACGTTCCGTTTGTTGTTCGGAAATCATAAAAAGATCGTTTGTCGTTTTGTTTGACTCGGTTTGTTGTTCAGGTGTGTACGAAGCTTTACAACTTAAGCAACAAATTTTTGGCGAATAAAGATTAGTTTGTGATGTAATATTAGAAACACAAATTTATATCATATCAAATTTATGACAACTTAAAGCTGTTACCCTGGCCAGCAAAAAGCCCAGATTTTAACATTATCGAAAATGTTTGGGCTCGAATACTTGCTGTTATCCGAAGACAACAAGGGCCAAATTTTATACCAGTAAACCGTAATGCACTAATTGCAGCCATTGATACCGCATGGGAAACGATTAATATTAATTATATTGATACCTTGATAGCGTCAATGAGCAGACGCCTCCAAGAATGTATCAATAATAATGGAGGTCACACCCATTATTGATTTCTTATATTTATTTATATAGTAATACCTTTATTTAAAAAAGTTTTCATTTAATTTTAAACTATAACTTGGTATCTTAATTATAATTATGTAATAAATTCTTGTCAAAAACTAAATATATACGTTGACAATAAGAATTGCCTTAGTTTTTATTTTCACTTTTATATTAACTACAGAAAAAATGAAACGTCATAAAATATACATTTTGTAAGGACTAAATATTATGAATAGAGAGTCCTTCTATAAGATAACCCCTGCTGAGACTACCTGCTGTTAGAATTGTAAATGATACCCTTAAGCCCGCTTCACAATGTGCAAACTTTTGTTTACAGAAATTGTGGTGTCCAAGTTTTAAACTTCATGAGTGTACATCATTAAAATATAAAATAAGTATTATTAATACCCTAGTTGATAGAGCAATTAAACTCTCTGAACCTAAATTTCATAATAATAATTTAAAACTAATTGAAAAAATTTTATCAAAAATAACTATCCTTTAACTTTTATTTAAAACATACCATAAGAAGAATTGATATTATTAAATTACATAAACCCAATTGTGAATGAAATAGAATTACAACCTAATTTCCTAGGACATGAATTTAATAATAATTTCACACTTGAAAAAACAGAAAAACATCAACATCACTTTTAACTTTACTTTTATATACCTATACTTTCGAAAAATTGAAATAGAACTAACCAAATATAACATTAAAACCGCTTACACTAATCATAACACGTTTAAAAAAATGAACAATCTGAACTCATTTATAAATTAGAATGCCAAAATTGTAATAAATGTTATATTGGACAAACAAGACAATATTTACATAAAAAATTAAACAACATCAAAATTCAATCAAAAAAAAATCTTAACACCACTTTTACCCAACACTGCATTAGCTGATCATTCCGTACAAAATTTACATCATTTTGACTTTAAAAATCCCAAAACACTGGGTAAGAAAATAATTTAAAAATCTTCTTTTTATTGGAAATGATATACATTAAAAAAATCATTTAAATGCGATTAATTATAAAGTGACATCGAAAAATTAAACCTTACCTATCATAACTTAATACTAAATTAATATATTTATATTACAACAACAACAAAATACAATTTATTACTAACATGCTACTAAACTAATAATCTTTTAACCACTACCTAATAATTATCAACAAAATAAATAACATAACTTTATACAAATGGAAATTGTATCCATTAAGAAAATTATTATGTCCAACAAATTTCTGTTGGTACTACTCTAATTGACATAAGTATGTTCACTTGTGAATTAATGAATAATCTAAATTATAATAACAAAACAATTTATCAACTATTTTCCAAAATGGATACTTTAATATGTATCCTATATATTTCCAAAAGATTTACTTATTCGGAAACGTTTAATTACGTGAATATAATTAAACAGGTGCGTAGAAGGTTTTTTCTTTCATTTGCCTATTTTAATAAATTTTTTGTACTTTTTCAGACTGTAATTGAAAACAATACCTTTATATAACCCAATTTTTGCAATGTTTTGAAAAAGTAACAGCATTGTTGCGAAACGTCATATCTTCGTTTCTATTTTATTGTTTTTTGACCTAGTTGCTGAAAATTTTTTGCAACTACATTAAAATCATTTGTGTTTCATACGTTGTTTATTATCTCCATTTCACTAACATTATACACAATTATGTTTCTTTAACACCTTTTTAACGGGTTCACTACAAAAAGAAAGAAAAGTAGAATACAAAGTGACACTTAGCTGTTTGATTCGTCGACTGCTGATGATTCTAAAATCAGTGTTCGTACCCCTTTCGGGTTTGCCAATAACTTTAGAAATTTCGATGACTTTGTTCAAGGTTGTAATTGGTGGGTAAAAGATTAAAAATGTGTGCTATAAGAACCAGGTCACTGTTTAGAAGTCGGTGACTTAGTGATGTTCACATACAGCACCATAATTAACGAGGAACATTACAGCCTTACGAGGAGATATCACCTGATTCGTTTCCTTAACTGGAAACTTTGAGGTAGAAAATTTTATCGATATATCAAAATGGCGTGTAAGATAACGAATGCTGGTCATTCATACAGACGTATACCTGAAGTAAATAGGACATGTTACAGTTTAATTCAAAAAGAAATTCCCAGGAGCAAAAACCGCAGATACATCGGCAAAGAGGAAGAACGAACTAACACGGTTGAAAACCCTCCTTTATTTTTTCTAACTCATTGTACCGTGGGTTGCCGACTATAAAGCGCCCACAATTCCACAAACGCAATTTAAAAACAGGGGAAAAAATCATCATAAAAGTATTGTCTATAAAACTTATTAGTTATCATCACTCTGTCAGTTTCCTCTTCATCCTTTTTCTTCGACGTTATTTACCAAAGTATGGAGTGTACTTAGTACTCTACCCTCCCGGAGTTCAAAGAAAACTCACTTTTGACAGTTTATGAACTGCATAATCACATGTTAACTCAAGTTGTAATATTATTTTATGAATAGAATTCATGTTTTACCGAAATTATTGCTTGTTTGTAATTGACGAGTCATTTCTGTTAGAGTTTTGCGTGTATTTCGAACTTTTTCACTTATAATATGGAGGGTGATTACAACTCCAGAGTATGTACTTGATGAGATGACATCAAATTGTACCCGAATAATCACCTTTTTGGTTTCCGGACGTGGTCGTCAAAATTCTCCCAGATTCCAAGATAAATTTACACGACACATTTGTTTTAAGGTTGTAATCGATGGATCGAGGGTTGGCATGTTTAGGTTTTTTATTGTTTTCCTAAACTACTCCACCACTGCACTTGGTATCGTCAACACACAGGGCTATTTCTCCAATACCATTTACATTCCCGTTTTCGATTCTACCACGATCTGCTTAAAAAACTTGAGTGGAAGAAAACACTCATTTTTCTTGGCTAAGAAGAGTGAATCTATTAAAATTTTGAGTATTGGTTAAATTGTGATTAAAATAAAAAGAAAGGAATGGTTTAGAGTTCACACCATTACAGAAATTTATTATTTAAAAAAGTCTTTATTATATTAGTTAGTTTGGTATAGACTTCAGGCCTTTTTTTTTCTTATTAATTACCCTTTCTTTTGTTTGTTGACACAATAAGATGTTTATCAATATTTGCTTTTTAGAAATTCTTCTTTCAAACGATATTTCTAATTTGAACTTTTAAAAATTCTAAACCACATAACTAATAGTTAATGGATAGGAGGATATTTATCTGGTTTCAAGGATTTGTACACATTTTGTGCAAAAAATTGGTAGTGTACACTTTTTTCATTGTAACCGAATTTCATTGCCATGTACACTATTGTACCGGGCGTAGCACCGTATAGGCCGAGAATAGTTAATTAAAAAAAGAATGTTGCCATTCTCCTTTTTTTCAACAATTCATACAGTATTTCATTTGAAATAACAAACTTTATGGTCACTTTTATTTTAACCATAAGTCCAACGATTCTGAATTTGTTTTATTAAAAAAACCACAATCTTTTACTAATATGACTGTTGCGACATCTAGTATGACATTGTGTTATTATAACATGGTTTGAACGCAAGTCTACAAAAATCAATCATCACTGATGAGCCTCATTAAGGCAAAACACATGTATGAAGGTGTCGTTGGTCATTCTGCAATTATCACTGACTACTGATTTTGTCAGTTGGCAGGAGTGCGATATGATGCGTTAAAAATGCGCTTAGCTTTTTCGCAAAGTTAATGAATTCATAGACGGAGTCTAACTTATACAGATTTCAACAAATTATTTTTAATTTGAATCTGTATAATATAACTAAAAGAAATTTTAAACAAAATAAATGTAAGTTCTCATGTGCGGTTTTGTTAAACAAAATAATAAATGCAAAAAGTATTACATTAGTTATTGTAGAACATTGGAAAAAAGTATTTAATAATTCTCATGAGCTAATAAAGTACATGTGGAACTGGTGTAATAAAAAACATTTTTACGTATTTAATAATTACATAATAACAAACATTAAAAAACAACCACTGATGTATAAAAAGTTACTGATGAATAATAAAAACATTCTATTTCACATACGTTGTTTACGTACACATTTATTTTATAATTTTTATATTCTACAATTTGTTTTTATTTTCCAGTTACCAACGTTTTTATATAAAAATTCATTAAACATTTTTCCATTTAAATTGTGCTTTATTTGTAAGAAATATGTATTTTGTTCATGTTGTTTTATCGATATTCTGCTTCGTCATAGTTCTGATTTTTATTGCTCTATTATGTCACTTAATGTACTACTTATAGTTGTTACAATCTAACATTGATTTAAAAAAAAATTATGTTTAGAGTTTTGTTATAATATTGAAAAATTGGTTAGATTTTGGACGTAATCGGTGAATTTATTTGAAGCAGAAGAAGTAGCACCGTTATATTTCTTAGATATCGAGAAAATGTGTTTTGGCGTAGATGATATTGGTGAATTATTTCATTTAATATTAATAATTTCATACTTTTTGTAGATCTCTAATATCTCTTAGTTGTTGAGATGAAAAAAAAAATTGAAATCGACATTCATTTTTTGATACAACGTTTCGTTTTTTAGCAACCATCAACTTTCTTTTTTTTAAATTGAGGAAATAATTGTTTTTCCTGTGTATAAGTTCTCTCCTTGATTCTGAATTCAACGGTATATAACACTTCATATTTTTATATGTTTCAGAAGAGAAAATGCATACTCAATGTAAAATATCGAATCCCTACACTTAAAATTAATACTAGAATGGTGTTTTGCATACGTATCAATGTATATTTCTGGCAATCTAACTGATATCTATCCTCGGGCAATTCTGGAAATTTGTGCTGATGCACCGTCCTGCATAAATCAATAACCTTCAACTTAGTACACTTATGAATTATTTTATGTGCAACAGGCATTAGAAAATTACAAAACTTAATCTTATAATAATTTCACAGCAATTTAATGGTTCTAGTATTAATTTTATCTTTTCTAAGTTTTACATTGAATATTAATTTTCTCATCTCAAACATATTAAGAATATAGCGCTGAATTCAGAATCATAGAAAGAATTTCAATACGGCAAAAATATTTTTTTGTGTATTTAAAGAAATGAAGTGACACTAAAAAGTGTCAATAATAATGTTCTGTTTTTTTTTGATATTTCTTCAAATAAACTTTAGAAAAATTAAAAGCGTATCCTTGTAATTAGTATACATGGTGATGGTTATGTTGTGCGTTATTCTCCTACTGCTTCTAGATGGATACAGACAGCAACCAGGAGGAGAATTTTTATTTTGTGTTGGGTGAGTTTGAGGAAACTTGTTTTCTTGTGAGTATAATTTCAAAGGTGTTTCTAGTGAAAATAGTAGCTTTCCTGGATTACTTGAGTACTTCATTAAAAAGGTAGTATGGACTATAAAATAAAGAAAGAACGAAAACGGTAAATAATCAGATGGATGTAGCGGATGACATTGAAATTAGTAGAGTGTAGTCCAAAGAACATTGTTTTACATTAAATGAACTGTATTATGTACAATCATACAATGTGTTTTATTTAAGAAAAAACTATAATGTCATACACTTTCTTGGGACACCACGTGTATATTTTACTACGAGTAAAATAGATCTTTATGAGTAGTAGAAATTTGGACAAAATTCTCTATTCACGTAGCTTTAGACTCTTCTTGTAATTAACAGTAGTAATGCATTTTTGTTTAAATATATTTCACACATAGTTAATATAAATAAATACCAATAAAATAAATCAAAGTATTGCGCTTAATTTCAAATAATAATTATATTTGCGGTCACTAATATAACATTTCATAATATCATCAATTTAAAGTTATTTGAAAATTTATTATCAACTCAAAAAGAAAAATGTAACCCTTTCAAATTGCTAATTCACAATATTATAAACATTACCATTTCGATAGTTCAATTGTTCATATAGAATTTAAAACTACAAACAAATTTTAATAATTTAGAAAACATTTATTATTATTCATAACAAGGACATCATTTATTGTGTTTGATTGATTATAAAAACCTGTAATTGCATGTTATATAACGTTTAAAAATTTTACACAAATCAAACTTCCTGGGGTGAGACTATTGAGTTAATCGTTTGATTGCAAATAAAATATCATGCGTATGTCGGGAGTTGTTTGTATTGGTAGTAAATTCTAATTAATTACAGTGTAATAATGTATTGCAAAGTGACGGTTTGGTTATAATTGGAACTTTTATTCAGATTGGTACAGACGTCATTTTTTTAATTACATAAACTCAACCACACTTGTTAGTGGTAATTTAATGTATTTGTTAAATTCGAAAATTATTAACTTAGCAGATAGATAAACAAACTTCGGTGGTTTTATTAGTTCCACATAAATAGTTAATTTACACATTAACTAACTTATTAATCATTCCGCACAATAAACAATGTTAACTTTAGCGGTTTCAAAGTTTATTAATAACCCCCAACTCCCAATATTCTAACTAAGTTTAGGTTACATGTTAACTAGTACGATTACTTATTGAACGCTTACGGAGCAAATAGTAGCGATCCGTGTAATTAATTTGAAATTAAAAAAAAATCGAAATTGGTTAGTATACAGGATACGCCAAAATATTGTAATCTCTCCATAATTTATCTGAAGATGAAGATTGACAAAATAATTTCAATAAAAAGTTTTTGTTTTAGAATTACTTTCAAATTCATTTTTAAAAATAAAGCACCTTGAAAAGTCGCTTAAAGATATTTGTGATAAGCTTCGAAATGAACGTTATTAGATGGCCTATCAATCAATGTTAAATAAAAATTTTTTGGTATTTTGTTTAGTTAAGATGTAATCCAAATTCACATATTATCATTTCTGAATATATTGCAAAAATCAAGGTTACTGGCTACTATCAGAGGCGTACGACAGGGGCAAGTAATTTTTCACCTTTCCCAAAAATCTATGTCACTGGTGGAATTGTCATTTTAGTACAGTTTATTGATTTTTCAATACAGGGTGTCCCAAATAAGAGTGACTGATTTTAAACATAAATTCCCAGCTTATTAATTGCTCCAAAGAGATGGGGTTTTCACTAGTTTACTAGTTTATCAAAAGATTTTTTAGGCTTGGCTGGCATTTCATCTAAACAACACAGGGTGTTTTACTAATGTTGGTCAAATTCATAGGGGAAAATATGTTTTATTTTAAATGGAACACAGCAACTCATTCTCCTTTCCAAAAATGTATAGTTTTCTATCTTTTGTTTCATTAACAACAAAGATATTCGAGGTTTCATGTAGTAGTCACATTTTTAATTAGTAGTTTATATGAACGTATTTTGATGCCTAAAATCAACTCATGATATGACAGTTTGACGGATAACAAAATCATTTAAGTCGGTTTCATGGAGTATGCATTTTTAATTACGTAAATAATAGTCAACAAATCTGACAAACAGTTTATTTAGTAAGAAAACATAATAACATTATTCAATACAACAAAAAAGTTACAATAAATGCTGCATATGCCTACTCTCTTGGTTTACGCATAACTGTAAGCGAAATTTTAAATTTTCAAATAAATTTTCTAACATTTCTTGCGGAATGTTTTCAATAATGTTCCTGTTATTATTTTTAGTTCTGCTAAATTGTTAGGGGCTTTAGGATTGTAGCACCTATCCTTTACATATCCTCAGAGAAAAAATCTGGGACAGTTAATTCAGGAGACCGCGCTGTCCATTCAATTGGTCCAGCTCGACCTATCCAACTTATCATTAAAAAGTATTTAATGAATCTCGTGCTATTAACGAATTATGTGGTGGTGCACCGTCTTGTTGAAAGTAAACGTCGTCTCAAATTCCATCATGAACTAGTTGCGGATAAAAAAAAGTTTCCAACATATCCGTGTAATTAGTACCCGTCACTGTTGGTTCCGAAACGAAAAAGAATCATAAATCGCCGAGATAATGCACACCAAACGTTAACTTTTGGACTATCTCTCTGAAATTCATTAAAAAAATGGTTTTTGAGAACCCCATATTTTACAATTATGTTCGTTACACATGCTCGTTTTTCATAATATGACTCGTATAATTTTTGATAAGTCTGGATTTTGTATGGAGTTAGTTTAAAATTCATAGACATCTTTGAACGTCACTCTTGCTAAGCTCTAAAATTCTAGCAATTTTTCTAATTGAAATTTTATGATCGTTATCATGTAGCACTTCATTAATTGACATCAACTTGTTTAAAAGACTATCATTATTTCTTGGTTTTTTTAAGTGTGCAATGCAACCAGTTTCGATAAATTGTACATACCATTTTTTAATTATATTCACGGACAGCGGATTTTTCATAAATTTCCTTCTGAATATCCTTCTTGTTTGAATTATTGATTTTGTTTCTGCATAAATTATTACAGTTTGAGCTTTTTCACTCACTATATAGATCATTTCGAAACTGACTTATATGACTTAACAAAATTACTACTGTCAAAATTGCTGATTTTGTTGTTATGCGTCAAATGGTCATAGCATGAGTTGATTTTAGGCATCAAAATACGTTCATATAAAACTACTAATTAAAAATGTACTACTACATGAAACCTCGAATATCTTTGTTGTTAATGAAACAAAAGATAGAAAACTATACATTTTTGAAAGGAGAATGATTGCTCTTTCGAATGAGATCAAAAATTGTAGGGTGTTCCATTTAAAATAAAACATATTTTCCCCTTTGAATTTGACCAACATTAGTAAAACACCATGTGTTGATGAGATGAAATGCCAACCAAGGCTAAAAAAATCTTTTTGATAAACTAGTGAAACTAGTAAAAATCCCATCTCTTTGGAGCAATTAATAAGCTGGGAATTTATGTTTAAAATCAGTCACTCTTATTTGGGACACCCCGTACTTTACTTCAAAAAAAGATATTCTTTCTTCGTAACGATAAAGTTGTTACTATTCGAAATATTTAAAGTCAAACATAATGCTACACAAAACCCTGATTTATCATAATTTAGCAAGGTGTTCAGTACCTACACTTTTTGCCAAGTATGACGAGGATACGTCGAATAGTTTTAAAGTGCTGGGTACAAATAGTTTTTAAATTTTCAAATGAAACACTCTGTAACTCAGTAAGCAGCCATCTTTTAACTAAGTAATTTGGGTTATTACTTTGAGCTCAGCTTTCTACAGTTAAAATATTTCCAATTCATTATAATACACCCTGTATAAAAAATCAGATTTAGTATGATCATGTCTTATGAGGACTGAACCAGTCCTCTTAAATAAAAAACATTCAGATTCTATGCTCGCTGAGAATTTAAAAATAATAATAGACTAATCAAAGGAAAGGAACACTAACTGCAGCGTGTATTTAACAACAGCTTAGCTATTGAAATACTTGTCCGAGTAAATTTTTAGTGTTTTTCCGTTGTTAAATACAAGCTGCAATTAATTTCCTTTCTTTATTAAGATGACTTCAGGTCTACACACTACGGAACAGGTTCTTCAAGGTTAAAAGTAAGATTTCTTTTGTTAAATGTGACATTGAAGCAAATGTTTTTCCAAAATTTATTAAAGTTTATACAAATTTTAATTCAAACTCATGTAAAAAGGCGCT
Organism: Abscondita cerata; assembly: GCA_030710515.1. Taxonomy (NCBI): domain Eukaryota; kingdom Metazoa; phylum Arthropoda; class Insecta; order Coleoptera; family Lampyridae; genus Abscondita; species Abscondita cerata. The sequence goes on from JALBCR010000660.1 coordinate 263,156, forward strand.
TGAATTGCTAAGCGTAAACAGTTAGATTTGGAAATTAAATGTCATTATGGTAGAATTAGATAAATTAGAGTTAGAAGCATATATGAGTTACATTTAAAACTGACTTCAGGATTAAATGATAACGAGTATGTTGAATGGATTAAGTTTTAGCACCATATTAATGAGATTATTCAAACACAAATTTTGGCAAAAAAAAGATGACCCACAACAAAAGTTCACAGAATTATCTAAAAAGAAAAAGAGGTGCACAAGATCTTGATCCCCAAAAAGGAAATCTAACAATAGTGATTTTTAACAAACCCTTGAGATATAACCTCAAATTTAACAAAGCGCCCATAAATAAGATTATTGTAGGAATTGAAAGTTTGATGAAACTTTTTAGATGATAACTCTAAAAATTCATTAGGAATGCCTGTAAAATTCAAATTTCAGATAATCTTAGCAGTTACCAAAATTTAAATTTAACGCAGAGAAAATAAACATTGTTAAAAATCTTAAAGAGAAAAATTGTTGTTATCTCCAAAGCAGATAAAGGTAATAAAGTAGTTATTTTTGGACAAAAGAGGATTATTTTGAGACCAGTTCAGGTGATGCTTAATGAAGAGGCCCTATTCATTAATATCTAAAATCCTCTTCCCAAAATGATTGCTGATACCCATAGAGTCTTATTAGAATGTGGAAATATTATACCCAAAAACAACTTAAGTTTATACTAACGGTATCTAACCCGGTTCTTCCTAGAATGTATTGTTTACCTAAGATCCATAAACCCGGAAAAGCCAATGCGTCCCATTGTTTCAGGTATTAATGCTCCTACTTATCTGATATCTAAATGGTTGTCAAATAAATTCGAAAAGTTTTGAATATCAACAATCACATTTCAGTGTTCAAAATTCAATACGATTTTATTGAAAAAATTAAAAACATTGAGATGACTGAGAACGAAGTTCAGATGTCTCTCCACTTATTTCCAAGCATTCCAAGATATATATCACCTTTCAAATTAACAATAATATTTATCCAACAAAATCATGGTAGCAATACATGAAA